>JBBPKM010000144.1:0-20346 GCA_038089255.1 Austroboletus rostrupii
CGGCAGGCGCGAGGCCGAAGTGGTCCGATAAGGGCATCGCGGAGCGAAATACGGAGTCCGGAATGGAGATCGGAGAAAAACGTAACAGGTACTCCTATTCTCTCACATTTACTCATTTCTATTGACTCATTGTTTCTCGCTGACTGATACCTCAGTCAGTGTTTACTCATATGTGCTTATTCTTCATGCCTCCTTTTGTACTATACGAGCCTGCCCTCACTTTCTTCTCTACATATATAAACTCTTCAATGGGTTCTCTGTACTCTAGCTTAGTTCTCTCTTGTATTCTCCTGAATACATCATCTCTTCATGCTAGCTCCCAGGCGCTCTCTCTCATCTGGTCTCCTAGTCAACTAGTCTTTGTCCTACTATTGAGTGGACACTACCTCAAACACCCTCAAACCCTCAACCCTAGGATTATCCTGCACTTGGTTCTTGCTCCACGAGGGCTATGCTCCTACCTACCTGGTTGAAGCATAACAAAAGAACTAAGCTCTATTCAATGCGACTATCAGTGTTCTAGATCACCCAACATTCATCTAAACTGATACTCTGGCTAGCAACATCGCCAAGACTCTCCAGCACCATCAACCGCTTCCAACTCTTTGGAAGAAATCCCTACAGATCCTGATGAGCCCTTCACCCAGGAAAACCAAGACACCCACGACTTAACTGCACAACTTGAATGATCCTTGGTAATCCCTTGGGTCCCTACTTCACCCAGTCCTACCCCACAACCACAGACCAGAAGAATCTTCTTTCCTCCACCACCAGCACCTCCCGCACCAACCATGTCTAACACTACCACCCCGAAACCAACTGAACTTTGCCTCGGCACCCCCGACAATTTTGATGATTCCTACTCTCATGCCCTTTCTTGGCTTCGCTCTTCTAGCAGTCAATGACAAGCTTTACGACACCCCCAATAAACAAATCACATATGCCCTCTCATTTATGAAGAAGGGCACGGCCCTCACTTGGGCAGACACTTTTCGTGAAGCAAAACTAACGGATGGAACATTCACTCTCGGAGCTTGGGCAAACTTTGAAAAGGACTTCAAAACGGCATTTGAAAACGCCAACATCAAAGGTGAATCTCTGGCCTGGTTAGCCAAAAAATGCATCTACAAAAATCACTCTGGCAGATACAACCCCACCTTACAGAAATACATCGCCACCTTCCAGAATAAAGTAGCCATTACTGGGATCAGTGATGATCAAGTCCTGATCAACTATTTTGCCTCCGGAATCCCTGTCTCACTCATGCATTGCATCCACACAATGGAAAAAGTCCCTGACAAGATCACTGAGTGGTATGCCAAAGCCACTCATTTTGCCAGCATGGAAGAAAGAGCTATCGAAATTGCCACCCACCACAAATGAGGCAACACTAACTACTCCCTGACCTTCACCCCCTGATCTCAACCAGCTTGTGATCCCAATGCCATGGATGTGGATGCCGTTTGCCTTAAGAAACTTACCCCAGAGGAAAGGGAATGATGTATCAAAGGACTTTGTTTAGCTTGCTGAAGAAAAGGACATATAGCTCGCCAATGCCCCAACAAGTTCAACTGAACCCCAACAATATCCAGAGATGTAAAAAGAGTAGAAGAACCTATGACATCTATCTAGGAACTCCCAGATGACGAAACAGTTGGAAGAATCCGCCTGGATTTTTAAAAAGAGAAGTGCCCACAACGCACATTTCTCCTCCTCCCGAATTTTCATGTAACTCTGTACCAGTAGCTATGAAATCAATGTGCATTCCTATTCAACTACTGGTACCAACTGACATGATAAAAGCTGTTGCAACCACTGCACTTGTTGACTTTGGAGCACAGATATCCTGTATAGACTGGGCCTTTGCCCGAAAAAACAATCTTTCCCAAACTCAACTCTCCCAACCAGTAACAATTAGAAATGTCAATGCTTCTACAAACAAAAATGGAGTTATCAAGTTCAAAACCACTCTTTTTGTCAACATCAACGGATATGTACAAAGAGTTGAGTTCTATTTGATGAACTGCAGCAAAGAAACCACCATTCTCGGCTTCCCTTGGCTTATGGCCATAAATCCTATCATCAACTGGGGAAAGAAAACTCTAGACATTCCTGAAACTTCAGATCAATCAGCAGACTTAGTCGTGGCCCATGAACAAGAAAACGATGACTAAAACTCTACAACCTTCGACATTCTAACTATGCCAATCCCCCACCATGACATCTCCATGTTGATGCCCTTGTTGATGAACATCTCTTTGGGTATCTCAACAGAACTGAGGATGATGTACTCTGTGCAAATATCGCTCTTGCTTGTGATATGGCACATCTTAAACCCCTTCGTATCCTCTTGAGAACAATCCTAGCCAACGAATGATTTATTCCAAACCCAGCCCTAACCTGTGCCGCCCTAACTACCTCTACTGACTTGGCAATCCATGCCAAGAAACAAGAAATATCTCTACCAGACCAGTATAAGGACTTTACCAATATCTTCTCAGATGAGAATACTCCGCTTCCCCCCTCTCGTGATTGTGATCATGAGATCAATCTTATAGAATCTTTCACACTGAAGATTGGGAAGCTTTACCCCCTCACAGCCAATGAACGAAAAGCACCAGATGAGTTTCTTGACAAGAACCTCAAAAGTGGAAAGATTCGTCCTTCAACCTCGCCCCAAGCAGCACTGTTCTTTTTTGTCAAAAAGAAAGATGGAAAACTCCAACTGGTACAAGATTATTGGTACCTTAATGAACACACCATCCGAGATGCCTACCCACTTCCCCTCATTTCTGACCTCTTAGATAAACTAAAAGACGCTAAAATATTTACAAAGTTTGATGTCTGCTGGGGTTATAATAACATTTGCATCAAAAAAGGGCATCAATGGAAGGCGGCCTTCATCACGCACTGTGGCCTATTTGAACCAGTCGTTATGCCTTTTGGACCAAAAAATGCTCCTGCTACCTTCCAATGCTTCATGAACAGGGAATTTAGGGATCTAATTGCGGAAGGCCAGATTGTTATCTACATGGATGACATTCTTATCTTTTCCCCCAATCAAGAAACCCATGACACTACAACATGACAAGTACTTCAATGTATGCAAGAACTCCACCTTCACTTACAGCTTCAAAAATGCCTCTTCAACTCGGAACAAGTAGAATATTTAGGCATGATAGCCAAACTAGGATCGTTGGCCATGGACCCAGTAAAACTCAAAGGTATTGGATCCTGGCCCACACCCACGAAGCCAAAAGAAGTATGTTCCTTCCTGGGCTTTGTGAACTTTTATCGGTGCTTTGTCAATGGATACTTGGATATTGCTTGTCCCCTTCTTGATCTTATGAAGAAGAATCATCCCTGGTGATGGACCATGGATTGTAACCAAGCTTTTCTTTACCTTAAAGAAATCTTCCTTTCTCAACCAGTTCTCCAACTCCCTAGACCTCCTCCTTCTCCCAGATCTCCTCCTGGTTCCCTAGATTCTCTCTGGCACTCTCAGTGTGGTCCCCACTTGATTTCCAGCACTCTCCGAACATTCCAGACTCTCTCCTGTCACTGCCTCATCAACAGTTACAATACTCTGCCAAGATATCACTGATTGATTATCAGAACCTCCTCCTGCTTCCTGATTATCTTCCATCTGATCAGGAACCATCTTGCTGCACATCTGGCTTATCAGCCAATGCTTTCCCTTGACCCTGGGCATCTCCTCATGGTGCTCCATCCGCTTCCTGTGTTCTTTCTCTCACAGGAACCTCAAGTCTGCCTTATGGCATCCTAAATCTTCCAACAAGATCTTATCTTGTCACATCTGATTCTTATCAGATGTTCCTCCGGACCCTTGTGCATCTTGATGGTGCCTTTCCAGTCACTTGGCTGCGCTTGCTCCAACAGCAAGTCTTCTCCTAGATTCATCACACCCTCTGGGTGTTCCTCATCTCTTGGTCTCCATTTCCTTGATCTCTTTGTTTCTCCTTGATCTCTTATACCACAGACATTTCTCTTCATCTCTCAGTCTCTCCTCTCTGCCTATATGGTGTATTCCTAGCCATTCCTGGTATTTCCTCTTTTATCTCAGTCTTCTCCTGATCTAGATCCTTGACTCATTCTCATCTCATGGTTGTATTCCTATTCTGTCTTGCTTTCTTGATCCAATCCATGTTTTCCCTTCACCCTAGATTCTCTATCTCTGACTCAGTCTTATCTCTTGTTCTATTCTTGATCTCCTTGACTCATCTCTTATCTGGTACATTGCCTCCTTGATTCCTTTCTTGAATATTCCCTGTACTATATAAACCCCTAGCACTCCAGCCATGTACCTTAGCTTTAGTCTCCCTTAATCATAGGCTTGATCTTCAGCCTCTGTTCCAGCTCCCTGAGGTCATCACCATGTCCTCTTGTACATCCAGCATCCTGGCATAGCCGTATGGCATGCATCCTTGATGAGTCCTTTATTGGACTTCACTCCTTTTATTCTGATCCTATTCATGCAAGTATGCTGATAGAATATCCAGTCATTCCTGAACTCACCTTGCCCTGGAGGTCAAGTCTCCTAAGAACTGCACTCCACCCTATCCGGGCAAAGTATAACAGTAGTGAGATAAATATCTCATTGATGGCATTTATAGAGATGACTGGTGCAATGCACTACATAAGCGATGTACTAAAAGGCATGCTCAGTGTGACTATTGAGCCTTCATCCACTCCTTCTGGCAACAGTAGTGGCACTGCTGTTAAGTCAGACAATCATCAAATTTATACAATTATGCACATTGAAGATGACAAGCAGCTTTCAGATGACATCTGTTCCTCTCTTGTGATGGCGGTGATGAAAGATCTGACATTTTGTAAGGTATATGCAATAATGAGTGATACTGACCTCTGACAAAAGTTCACTCTTAGATATCATCAAGATACGATGACCAAAAAGTCCTCTGCACTCTTTGCTCCCTACACACCCCCCATCAGTCCATCCACCTTCTTTCTGCCACTGCCACCAGCACCAGGAACTTCCTTCTCCATCCTCTTCCACCTCAATCAATCTAGTAAGTTCAGACTGCAGGATGGAACCATGGATGACACTTATGGTACTTACACTGACCCTTCTTCTCTCATATACATGGAGTTTGGTGCATCTGATTCATAACATTCTAGTGTGGTAATGTTTTTTCTCTAGCTTGTATCATCAAAGTTATTAGCATAGGATATGACTATGTATATATCATGTTTTGTATCCTCCAATCAACATTCAAAATATATGGTCTTTATTGCTATTGGAATCAGCTCTATCATCTGCCCTACAATTATTCCTAATCTCTAGGTAATCTGCCACATTGCCATAGCAATCCTATCATGCAGTCCACATGCATCATCTGATTGGTTGGCTTCATCATTGCCTGCTTGATTCTCATCTCCATTCAATCTGTCTGTTATAATTCTTTCTTAGTTCTTATTTCTTTTCCTCTTATATGTCTATATATGAACTTATCTTTCTTCTCACAATAGTCACTGAAACACCTCAAATACAATGCCAAAAGAAAGGCAAAGTCTTTAAGATATATAGCTTTGGCTTCAATAACTTAGAAGCCTCTTAGGGAGGAGGGGACTTTGCTTAGAGGAAGAACTCCAAGATTTCAGAACTAGAGAGCCAATTCCATCATCCTAGGGGTTTATACACTACTCTACTGTATGTACATGTTTGGTCCATATCTACAGATCAGCCAATAGTGTAAATAGCTGTCCATGAGTCAAAGATAAGAAACATGAGGTAAACATATGGAAAGGTTCTATCAAATAGAAGAGAAGCATAAGCATGAGGCAGTCTAGAAGCATAAGAATGGAAGAAAAGAAAAGAAGCATGCCATGAGGTGATCTAACCCCATATGGATATATAAAAGAAGTGTCTGTGTGAATGGCATAAGAGGGGATTCCCCTGGGAATAACCCTGATTAAGTAAGCGATTAGATAAGCAAATAGTAAATCGTCTCTAAGTTTGTCAAATGTCTGTGTATAAATTCAGGAAAAATAGTAGAAAATATGGGAAAAATAGGGTTGTAACAGTCACTTAGATTCCCTTGTGACTATTGTACCAGTGTACTGGTTCCCTCATATTTACTCATTTCTTTTGACTCATCACTTCTCACTGACTGATACATCAGTCAGTGCTTACTCATATGTGCTTACTTCTTGTTTCCTCTTTTGTACTATACGAGCCTGCCCTCAACCTTTCTTTATATATATAAACCCTTCAATGGGTTTTCCATACTTTAGCTTAGTTCTCCCTTATATTCTTCCAAATACATCTTCTCTTTCATGCTAGCTCCCAAGCACTCTCTTTTGCTTGATCTCCTAGACAACCAGACTTTGTCCTACTGCTGAGTGGATGCTACTTGATTTTATCTCGAATCCTTGACCCTAAGGGTATCCAGTACTTGGTTCTTGCTCCACAAGAGCTATGCTCCTATCTGCCTGGTCAAAGTGTAATACTATCATCATCATCATCATCACTATTGCTGCCATTACCCTTTGAACTGCTAATACTAAAATTGTTGCCACTGTTTGGATCATGGATTCAAATGAAGTTATAAAGCACACAGAGCACTGTAGGAATCTGGGCCTGAATGATAAAGGGAAGACCAAATGGGAGTAATAGAATGCAAAAATGCCATTTTATCACCCCAAATATCTGTTCAATCACATTTTGTACAGATGCATGTTATAGATTAAATGGTTCTTTTTTATTCTGCAGCCTATAGAAGAGTTATTTTAATCCCATCAATAACTAAACATGTACTGGACATTGGCACAGCCCCATTTGGCCAGATGATACCAAACTCCACATTATGGCATGAATATACATGGCTGTAGGAGAAAGCCAAGGTCTTTAAGAAGATATTTTCCCTCTGAAATGTGGAGCATTGAAATACACACAATGTCACAAATATGTGCATTAGATGCAGATCCTTCCTATCCTGTAAGCACATATAAAAATTGCATCTCAAACATGCACACAAAAAAGAAATTCTGTGTCAGTTGTCCCTTCTGATCTCAGAAAGCTGCGTGGCAATGTATTGGAGGCACCACAGCAATATGACTCCCATCAAGTGCACTGAGTACATCTTTGAAATAAGGCCAGAACTTGGGATTGTTTTGTATTCTGGACTGGGTGTTGGTTCCACCCAGGGGTGTGACCAAGGTCAAATAGAACAGGAGCAAAGAAAATAAACTTGTCATTTTTCGAAAGTAGCTGTTACTATTCAAGAGTGTTTAACATTTGAATGGATTGAATGGTACATACCATGATATCATATCATTCAACCACTGGAATCACTCACCCACATGATGAACAGGAAGCCCAGTAACACACAAATAAAGAAAAATAGCCAATTGCTCCTCCAAAGTGACCAATCTTGAGTCACATTCTCCATTTTCTCATAGGACAGAAATGAGATGTTTGAAAACATCTCAAGTAACTCCTAGCTTGGTGTGTATATGTTTTGGGTGGCCAGTCAAAAGCTCCAGGACCCATCCTTCTCCTGAGAGGATTGAGGTGTGATACAGTTCCAAGTCCTTCTGCTGTTGGCTCATTGAGAGGGCTATGGTACCAATGGCATATACAATGATGCTCAGAAGCATCACGATATACTGGGTGAGGTGTCAGCACTGTTGGGGGTCGAGACATCAGAGAGGCATGACAATAGATGCAGGGGTATGAGCAAAGTAGAATTTCAAACTGAGAACAACGGGACTTCAACCATACTGGCACGCTAATGTCGTGAAGGTTTTTCGCGTACTAATAGCCGAGTTTATGCCAGCATATTATTAACAAATCCTAGAGCTATACCCAGCACCGAACTGGGTCTAAGTTAGGCTAACGAAGAGGACCGTCAGTTTTCAAGGCACCGAACTTGGTTTGTCCAGATCAAATCCTCAACCAAAGTCAGATGTTCAGTGACCTCTGACTGAGGGATTGGTTTGATTTGATTTCCGGATAAGTGTGCAATGTGTTGGAATGTCCATGTACACGTGCTCGTGTTGTTCATATCCCCTCTCCAATCAGCCTTTCTGGATTCTCCACCCGACCCCGCCACGTCTCGACAAACGCCGCCATCTCAGCCCCTTCGACAACACGATGGTCCGCACTCCAGCTCACGTCCACCTTGAGCCGCCTCTCTCCGCGTCCTCCGGTGACCTCCCACGCAGCCTCACTCACATCCCATACCCATCGCGCGCGCCCGATCGCAACGATCGCAACGCCACCACCGGGAACCAGTACCGGACTAGCGTTCTCGCCTTGCCCGATTGCGCCGACGTTGCTCACGCTGATCGTCCCACCGCGTCGTGGCATCTCGCGCGGCGTCAGTGCGCAGGGTACTTGGCGGCCCAGGTGTGCTAGATGCGCGACACGCGACGCAAGTCCGTGAATGGAGAACGTTTGTGCAGCTCCGATAGTAGGCGTGTAGAGTCCGGTCGGTGTGGAAAGCGCGAGGTTAATGTCCGCGGAGGGGCGAATGGTGAGCGTTGGTTTGCTGCTGCTGGCGTCTGTGTCTGAGCTTGGCGAGATAGATGCACGGAAAAGTGGCCACTCCATCATGGTGTTGGCGAGGGTTTTAAGTAGGAACGGCAGATACGAAAGCTTGGCAAACGTGGCACCTTCTGGGACGGATGGCGGCACCGGTATTGGGTACAGCGCAGATGGATTGACCATTTGAGACCCACGCGAAGGTGTTTGGATTGTTGATGGCGGTAGGTAGTGGACTGGGATATTAGCGTTCAGAAGCGGCAACATCCCATGGAATTGCGTGAGGTCGAGCGAAGTAGAATATCTGTCCCGCGTTAGTATGTCATCGGCCAATTATGCAGTACAACGCACCCGAATCTGGGTATCTCGAGACTCTACAGCATAGACAAAATATGAACGACGAGAAGATGAAAACGCTCGAGGACTTGCCCGTGTCATTGCCTTCCACATTCCGTATCGTGTCCTGCCCAACTCGACCACAACGTCCTTGTCCTCTACTTGAACGGCTGACTCTGCCTCGAAATAGGACGAATCCGGTCCCCTAGCGATAAACGCTTCCACATCCTTTTTCTCGATACGCCCATCGCGTCCACTTCCCGGTGCGAGAGCAGCAAGATCGACGCCATGCTGACGCGCAAAGTGTCGAATAGACGGCGTAGCAAGAGAGCGGTCCGACGTCGCCGACGCACTATTCGTTGGATCAAGTGGGTGCTTGGCGCCCTCGCGGGCCGCGTTCTCCGTCTCTCTCTGGGTTGACGCGGCCGGATCTTGAGCCTCAGACACACTGGGTGCAACATCAGCATGGGACGATTCGAACGGCGTGCTACCATCCTCCTCCTCGACCTCGATGAGACAGAGTCCCGCGCCGACTTTGGCGATATCTCCCTCTTGCACGAGGAGCTCCGTCACGACGCCGTCATACGGGGAGGTAATTTCGACGCTTGCCTTGTCGCTCTGTACTTCGCAGAGCGCGTCGAAGCTCTGAATGGGCGACTGCGGCTTGACGGACCTAGGAAGAGGTGGATGGTCAGCTCGATTTGGATGCGGTCGAGGAGACGGACCACTTGATGACCTCGCATTCGGTGATGCCTTCACCAATGTCGGCGAGGTTGAAGGTGTGAAGAACTTTGCGCGCCGCGAGGAGGGTGCGGGCGGTGTGGAAGCGGGAGCGGAGGAGGGGGCCGTGGCAGAGGGCGGGTCTCAGTCGGATGGGGACCTTCATCTTCGTGAACAAAGCCGGGAACACCGAGATCCGGAGAGCTCATGATTCGATTATGTAAGCTAGTCCTATAACCGGACACCTGGTGTCCGTCCGCGAGCGACATGTACGCTACAGGACTACATGAAGGTCTGTCGCTTGCTGAATACGAGTGTCATTGTTGACATTTTCAAACTTGGGTCACTGACAGAAAATGATGAAATCAAAACGAGACACCATCATTCCCAAGTAGTAGTGAGCTGCCCCACGGATGGAAACATCGCGAATAGTCTCCATCCACGTGCATGTGCTTCTCGTATCAACCATTACGCCCGAAGGATGCTTGGACACATTACTTGACTTCCTTGGTCTTTCTGGCCTCCGTAAGTGAGGAAGAATGAGATTTCACGAATGAAGGGATGCCATCATTAGAAGTCGCCACTCTCAAATAGCCTTGCATGTCCCCCAATGGCCTTGGATACCACGTACACCTCGCCCGCCGTCTGTCCGATCAAAGAGGTGTTGCCGTTTGCGGTGGCGAGGTTGAGGCGGTGGAGACGGAGTACAAGGGGTTTTGATACAGCATCTTGATCCAGACCGAGCTGGTTGCTCCGGAGTCCTTGTGTGCACCTAAACCCATGTCAGGAACTGGTCGTTCTTTTGCGTTGAAACCGATCATGATACTGACAACATTCTTGTCAGTGGTGTGACTTGCCTCATCATCCCCGTCACCCGTTCCTCCGGGCGCGCACCACTTTGGATCCCCCAGTCACCAACGGATCTGTCTGACGGCTCCAGTCGGCCACCTCCTCGTCTGAAAAGCATCCAATTAGATCGAATCCTCGTTTCCGGCGCTGTGCCAACAAGAGGGCAGGTACGTTCGTTTGCAACCCGATTGACGGTCCCGCGGTCGGACTCGCCACGTACCGAACACGTTGGTCCCAAGCGCTACACTTGGCGCCGTTCGACGGCAAGTGGGGTAAAAGATAAATACGCTCCTCTATGCACCTGGAAAAGAATCAGACATAAGACTTGCCATTCGTATTCTCCTTCCTCGTCTCGATACAGCTGATCGAATATATAGCAAAATACATAGAACAGACGAGAAGCGATACTGGAAATATATTTTCATCGGAAATCCAAAACCGGACTGGGGCTGGTGAGGGCAGGATGGTTCGGGATGCCTGTCACTCCTTCCACACCTACTGGTGAGCCCTGTCTGCGAAGCTGACACGGTGACTCTTTGTACAGGGGGCGCTGCTCGGATTCGATCATGCGTACGGTGGTGATGACTTGCTGCTCCCAGTGGTCGGTGAAGCTGTCGTAGGACGACGTTCGCGTAAGCTTGAGGTCGGCTACGGCTGTGGAGTATGGGAGAGGGGATAAATCGAAGAATGGATATTTCCTGGGTGAGTCGGGCGGGATCGCAGCTCGACTGGCGGACGAGCCTGTACATAATGACAAGGGTGACCGAGAGCTTGAGCGACTGCCATCTGCCTCTGGTGGTTGTTCTCGGACGACAGCGTGCGCTGTGCTACGCGGGCAGCATGGTGGTGGTGGCGCACAAAGGGCTGCAGCTGCCTCTGGCCCCGTGGACACGGTCAATTTGGATCGACAGAATTTCGTCGGGAACATGAAAGAGACACGCTTGGCGTGAGTGAGACAAGATCCAAGTGCGCGGCTTCTCACGAGACTACACAGCACCTACACTTTTCTACCGGGGCCCATGTCGAGACCGACCCTTTCGTATCCCTTCCGGAGAGACGGACCTCAACGTGGACGAGCGGCGCCGCATGACCACAATCCCAACGCTCCCTGTTGATACGCTCCCAACCACCTTGGGTTATGATCAAGCGCCTGGATGGCCTGTCGGCTAGACCCCTCACGGAAGAGACAGCCAGGAAAGTGACCAAAGGTCCTGCCGGTCCCGCAAAATGGTGGACAGTATACCGCAACAAATGTCACAGGCTGTCATGACCGGCGGTGCGTCCATATGTGTATGCGTTTCTACTAAGATGCTCAATACAGAACCTGAGATGCTGTGGCGTCATGCAAAGAATAGCTTGTGATGCGGATACAATGCTTCAACTTGCAGAAATCTATCGGTATCGCGAAAGTCGGTCAAACAGACCTTTGTCTTTCGTTTTCACAAGCATTGATCCATTTTACTAGTGTACAATCGATCGGTAGACTATGTCTCACGAACTCTTTACGCCTATGAACGTGCGTTCCTTTGCACGTTCAGTTTTACAAGTGGAATCAACCAGCTTGGCTTTGATCGAGTGGAGAACAGACCATTCTTCCTTTCCGTCCATTGACAAGTTATGTGGGCTGACTTTCAAATCCATGTCATACTGAACGAGCGCTCATGATATATTTAGAGACTTACAACGCTGCGGTTGTCCCCGGACAGCGTTCGAGCATGCCCGGCTGCTTACTTCCCTCGAACATTTGTCAGATCTTCACGGTACCTACTTGCACCTTGACTATCTCTATGTCAAGGGGGATTAGCTATTGGACGTGTCGACAGTTCGTCGAAGTTCGCATCAAGGTGATTATGTAAATTACATAGATCCAAAGTGTCTTACCTGGTTGGTCATATACAAGGGCCCTGATCCTGAGAGCCAACAAGAAGCAAAGGAAGGATCGAGGAAAGGTGCTATCATTCGTTACTCCTTGTCCAATGATTTTTATTGTCACCCGTAGGATTTCACAGAAGGGAGCACTTCGGAAGTGTTTCGACAAGCGCTTATCGAGTTACCGCCCATAGTGCCCCTTCTCTCCGACAAATGCAGAGATACGAGGCCACAAATCTTTTCGTATTTACATGGATAGAACGTGAGCACAGGTATTTTCAACTCATCACCGATTGATGATATCACAGTCAGAAAAGCATTCTCCACCTCCTTTCTCATCACGTCGCATGCGATCCCCTCCCCCTTCCCTGTGCCCTCTCGACAACGATGCCACTTTCTCCGCCGGTTTCGAAGGCCCTTTTGCAATCGGTACCGCCGCACGTTCGCGGAGACGCACGCAAGCCGAAGAGAGGCTGCTTGCGTGCCTGATTCCTGATGCGACCACACGGGCGCAGATTTTCGCTTTCTTCGAGTAAAACCCCCGGATCACTACACATGCTCCTGGCGAGGTCGTAAAGTTCGTGCAAATGCTTGTTAATATACCAAAGGACCAGATGCACGAGCTAATGACGGGAGCTAAATTATGAGTGAGGCAGATAGATGCTGGAGGTGGGGGTGAAGCAGCAGGTGGCGTGCAACGTGGTTTGGCGGATCACGGTGCGATGCCTGGTGAGTTGCTAGAAGAGGATGTGGAGGGTGTGCCGCGTGGCGCGTTTAATGATAGAGTGGATGAAGATGGAGAGGATGAAGGCGAGGAAGACGAAGACGTCGCGCTGAGCGCGGCGGAGTTCTTCTACCTTTCCTCCCTCTTTTCTGAACATGGGTTCCCTTCCTTTCCTAGCCAATGTCCATCCGTGTAGTGCGGAACCTCCTCAGCCGCATCTGAGGTGTCGCCGCAGCTCAGGAAGATTCGCCCGAGGAGACGCGTGGAGAGTGATTGAGAACGCAAAGGCAAACTTTTCGACTGGTCTCGATGCGGTACGCCCAGTTTGAAACGTCATCGACGGTGCACGATTGGCTACATATTGTGAAGCATGTCCACAACATGTACGATTGAATTGTAGGGGTCTTAGATGAACATTTGAACTCTTGGGCGCATGAAACTGCTGCCGCGGCCTCTGAAAGATTTGAATTCAGCTCCGTTCGGTGACCCTTGGACTTCCATCCAAATGATTCGGTTTCTGCGTTTTGTTGTCTAATCCAATACGAATCGTTTTGCTATGGAGCCACCTTGGAGCTTGGTTGAGTTCTACACCACTATAAACGTTAGGGAGTCGAACCAAGGGGGAACGGTGATAAAAAAAACTGATGCGTGTGTACGCTGATAAGGAGCACGTGTACACTTTATAGCGTATCCCGAGTGAGCGCCTATGCGTCCTTGTTTTCATTATATCGCCACTACTTAAGAATGTCTCATTCAAATTTGAGGAACAGCCAGGAGGACGGCGAGTACCTAAGCAAAAGACACGAAGAAGTACTAATGAGGCTCCAGATTTGAATAATGACACCGCTGAGACTCGCCAAGAAGTAAAATTTATTGAATTCAACACTCCGAGTCCCACATATTCGCTTGATTTCTCCGTAGATGGGAAGCATTTTATGAGTGCTGGCTGGGATGGCAAGGTTCGATATTGGAGTATGGAAGACGGAAAGGAGGCGGGGAGGCCAATAGATGCAGGAAGTACAATTTATGACTTCTCGGTTTCGCAAGACGGACGATGGCTCGTGTGTGGCACTCACATTGGATCAATCCAGGTCTGGCGGGCAAACAGCCGCACAAAAGTGCACGAGTTCAAAGCACACAGCGATTGGGTGCGTGCAGTGGACATTTCTCCAGACGGGACAAGATTTGTCAGTGGATCCGACGACAAAACTGCCTGCGTCTGGTCGCTGCTCACTGGCGACAAAATATTTGAATGGAAACAATACTATCACTGTGTGGTTGGAGTGAAGTTCTCTCCGGATGGACTTCGCATCGCCACCGCAACATGGCAAAATATCCGCGTTCACGACCACCGGGACGGAGGCCTCCTCATCAACACACCTATCGAAGTCAGCACGGGTCTCAACTATTCACTCGCCTGGGATAGTACCAGCAATAATTTATTTGTCTCCTCGGTCGATAAGAATATCTACTGGCTCGATGCTACCTCTGGGAAAACTGTTGCATCGTGGAAAGTCCATTATTCAAGGGGGCGTCAATTTATCGTGCTTGCAAGAAACAACAAATTTATTGTAGTGGCAGAAGGTTTTGTGGTATCGTTTTGGGATACTATCACACTCGAGCAAATCGGTACCACCATTCAAACCGAGGAAATAGTCAGCTGTATGACCATGGCAGATAACCATGACCTTGTGTTGGGTAGGGTGACCGGCATAACTATTCGCAGTTTGCATGACATTCTCCCCTCTCATTACCTCGACATCGTATGTGCTAAATTCAGCCCCATGAATTCCCTCGTGACAAATCATTCCTACAGACATCTCACAAATACATCGTTTCGCATATGTCAAATGTAAGTTGGCGTTAATATGTACTTATTCATATTACATTAGTTCATTCTTATAGATCATCGATTGCAGTCTCGCGGTACTCAAGCTGTGGAAGGGGGACCGATTATTGGAGGCGGTTCAACTGCTTTCTCAGGAAATCCGACAAACCAATGAAAGACAATACTTATATGCCAGCCGTGCCCTTCTTCGAGCTCGTCTTCACCAGTGGAATTCAGCGATTCAAGATGCCCAAAAAGTAGTCGTCCTTATGTTCTCGTCCGCTCAATTATATTGAATACGTATATAGTCGATTGCTCTCAAGCCCACTATACTGGCTCATGTTGCATGCAGTATAGCATTATTCGGAAAAGGAGATGCAGAACTTGCAAAAGAAGAGTTTCGCCGGCTCTTTTATTATTGTGGCATGTTTGATATAGATATGTGCTTCATGTCTCTCGTCAAGGTCTGTTTCTGACACACTGCAGCCTATCTGTCCGTGACCCTCTCATAGGCGATTGTCATATTTATGTCGGGAGACCACCAAGAAGGCATGGCTCGCGTTACCGATCTAATTACACTTTGTCCAACAGTGTTATCGTGCAATTTCGTTCGGGTATGGCATATGGTATCGTCAACTGCTCTACAGATGGGTCTAACGATCTGTAACAGACACATATGTATGCAATTATTCGAAAAGCACACATACGGAGACGTGAATACGATGTGGTGCTCAAGTTGTTTGACGGTCAGACGCTTCCCTGGTTTCCTCCTGATCCACAGTTAGAAACGATTTCGCTGGCGCGTATCATTTCATATCATGACATCCAAGGGTTGCTGACACTGTTTTTAGATGTTTGGCTGGACGAGCGACCCAAACGAACTGAGGTTCACGTATTACCAACAAAAATGTGAGGCGCTATATGCTGTCCAGCGTCGAGAAGAAGCGATCAGCCTGTTGCGGATGGCATCAATGGACCTACAGGAGCAATCAGAGATGAGGAATGATGTCAAGAAATGGCTTCGAGGCGAGTGATGTCATCGTTCACGCCAAAAATGCTCGTATCAAATCTTCGTCTGCGTACAGAGTCCTCGCAGCAATGTGGGCTTTCAGTACTCGATACACCAAAGCTTCTCGGTCGCATTCAGAGGTTCCTTCGCTTGTAATCCTGTTTCTTGCGTTCTATTGACCAATTGATGGTTTTGTTCATCAGTCGCTGCTTTAGTTCGAGTATCTTCCACCATGCAGCTGATTTTCTTTGTATAAGTTTGCTCGTCATCTTGTCCACGAATTCTCGATGAATTACCCTTCAATGATCACTTTCTGGTGAATAAGTCGACGACCATGGGTATAAGCAGGAACGATTAAAAATCGGGGTACTAGAATTGTCAGCGTCTGCTCACTAAATACAAACGTCATTGACGTCACAAAACGAAGGGAAATCAAAACGAGACACGATCGTTCCAGGGGAGTCAAAGACCCACTTTATGAGCCGTATTGATGGAACCATCGCGAAAGATTTCCATCGCACAAGTATTCACTTTTTGTGTCGATCATTACACTACGAAGGATGCTTGGACAATATATACTTGCCACTAGCAGGCTTGCAACAGACCGCCTGCCCCTCGAATGCCGAACTTGCCTACCTTGGCCTCTCTGATCGTTGCGGGTGTCATTCGTATGCACCAGGACAACGAATGGAAGGAAAAATGAAATGCTGACCAGTTAAAAACACCAATCGAACTCGTAAACGCAAAACCGCACCAATTATTTTCAAGGTGGTCGCAGATACGCCAATTCATACATAACATTTTGGCAGTTTCACACAGTATTGTGTCAATGAATGTTTTGTCAGTGTAGAAAAATTTTGAGGGCTGACATCGGAACATGGCATGACAAAGAGCCAAGTTCTATTTGTCGGAATTGCTTTGCAAAGTGAGCACCAATGTTTTACCCTTGAAAGGATCCGCCTGGTCATCTGTTTGCCATTGTCGAGAACGAATCTACATCCTTCTGAACTATTCGGTTTCTAGCCCAGTTGTCACTGAGTTCTAGGCCACGATGGTGTCAGGGAATCTAGTTGAGTGTTCCACGAACGGACAAAAATGCAAACGGACGCGTTGATAAGAAACACGTGCACACGCGTGAGACTACAGCGTACCTCAACTTAACGCCTGCGCGCCGTTCTTTTCATTCGACCATCGCCTGTGCAAGATGTCTCGCCAAGGGCCAAGACATAATTGCGAGTATCTGAGCGAAAAGGATGAAGAAACGCTGACGAGACGAGGATCCAGATTCGGATGAAACTACTGCAACCCACCGAAAAGAAGTGAGACTTTTTGAGGTCAACACTCCGAGTCCCATATATTCGCTTGCGTTCCTCGTTGACGGCAAGCATTTTGCGAGCGGTGGCCAGGATGGCAAGATCCGATATTGGGGTGTGGAAGACGGAAAGGAGGTGGGAAAGCCAATGGATGCGGGTAGCTGGGTTTATGGGATCGCAGTTTCACAAGACGGACGGTGGCTTGTGGGTGGGACTTCGAGTGGATCGATCCAAGTGTGGCGGGCAAACAGCCGAAAAAAGGAGAATGAGTTCGAAGCACACAGCAACTGGGTGCGTGCAGTGGACGTCTCTCCAACCGGGACGAGAATCGCAAGTATATCCAACGACAGCACGACCCGCATCTGGTCGCTTCCCACCGGCGATAAAGTATTCGAATGGAAACACAACCATCGCTCCGTGGTCGGAGTGAAGTTCTCTCCGGATGGTCTTCGTGTCGCCACCGCAACGTGGGAAAATGTCCGCATCTACGACAGTGCAAACGGCGTCCTCCTCGTCGACACGCCTGTCCTAGGAGTCAACTATTCGCTTGTCTGGGACAACGCCAGCAATAATTTATTTGTTTCCTTATCTGACGTGACGATTCACTGCCTCAATGCTGCCTCTGGGAAAGCTGTCACATCCTGGAAAGTCCATTCAGGTGGATTTGGTCACATCGTGCTTGCAAAGAATGGCAAGTTTATCGCAGCGGCAGAAGAGTCTGCAGTATCATTCTGGGATACAGTCACGCATGAGCAAATTGGGACCACCATTCAGACTAAGCACACCATATTGTGCATGGACTTGGCAGACAACCATGACTTGCTGGCGGGCGGGAAAAGCGGAATCACGATCTGCAGGTTACAAGACATCCTTCCATCTCATTACTCTGATCTTGTATGTGCTAAACTTACTCCTATGTGTTACTTGGTGATAAATAATTTCTACAGACATCTCCCAGACATGTTGCACCGCAGATGTCAAACGTAAGACTGTTAGCAGGGTTGGTACTCGTTCTGATTCCATCTCTTTCTCTCGCAGCTCGTTCATGCTAGCCCCGCGGTACTTAAACTGTGGAAAGAGGACAAGCTACCGGGTGCGATTCAATTGCTTTCGCAAGAAATCAGGCAATCCAGCGAAAGACAACACTTGTATGCTAGCCGCGCGCTTCTCCGAGCACGTCTTCATCAATGGGATCCGGCCATCCAGGATGCTCAAAAGGTGGTCGTCCTTATGTTCTCATCCGCCTATTCATATCGATCGGGTATATAGTCGATCGCTCTCGAGCCCACCATGCTGGCTTACGTCGCATACAGCTTGGCATTATTTGGCATAGGAGATGCATGGCGTGCAAAAGAAGAGCTCAGCCTTCTCTCTTATCGTTTCAATGTGTTTGATGTAGATATGTGCTTCATGTCCCTCGTCAAGGTCCGTTTCTGACATCTACTGTCGCCTATCTGTTTTTGACCCTCCAATAGGCGATCGTCATATTTACATCGGGAAACCACCAAGAAGGCATTGCGCGTGTCACCGATTTAATTATGCTTCGCCCATTAGTGTCATTGTGCTATATAATTCAGGTGCAGTATCGACAGAATTGTTCTGTGGGACAAGTCTTACAACCTATTACAGGTACACATGTATGCGGTCGTTCGGAAGATGCACATACGGAAGCGTGAGTACGATATGGCACTCAAGCTGTTCGATGATCAAATGCTTCCTTGGTTGCCTTCTGATCCGCGATTGGAAACCATTTCCCTTGTACGTCTCATATTCGTATCATGACGTCTGGGTTACTCACATTGTACCAAGATGTTTGGCTGGACGAGTGACACGGGTGAACTGAAGTTCATACATTACCAGCAAAGATGTGAGGTCCTATGTGCAATTCAGCGCCGAGAGGAAGCAGTTGCGTTGTATCACATAGCATCCGAAGAACTAAAGAAATTAGAGACGAGAGAAGACATCAAAAAATGGCTTCAAGGAAAGTGATGCTATTTTTAACGCCAAAAAATATTTGTATCAAATCATCATCCGCACGTAGAATTCCCCCAGACCTGCGGGCTTTCAACAAGCATCGATACTCCAAAGCGTCTCGGTCGCATACAGAAGCTCATCAAATACCTTCGATCGTAATTATGGGTTTCTCGCATTTCCCTTCAGCGAAGTGGTGAATTTGTTCATGGATCACTTCAATCCGAATCTCATCTACTTGTATGCCTATTTTTTCGTTTTCCTTGATCGGCTTACTTGTCTTATTACTTATGAACTCCCGACAAATATGTATATTATGTGATGTCCTTGAATACTCTTAAATGTGTTCAAATTCTATTGTGCACTCTTGATCTAGAGACAAGACAAGTTAAAAAATTGAAAAATAAGGCCATAAAGGCCACTTCCTGCTTATGTCAGCATAGCTGATTCTTGATTGCATTAATATTGCCCTTCAGGCTCATTTCTTTGTACCATAACACCTTGCTGTGAAGGTGTCATTTGTATACACCAGGACAACAAATGAAAAAGAGAATTAAATGCTGATCAGTTGAAAACACCAACTGAACTCAAACACACAACCACATCAATTATTTTCAATATGGTTGAATCAAAAAGTGATACTTGTATTCATACAGGGTGTGATAGACCAGATACACCAAGTCATACTTATATCTTGACAGTTCCACTCAAGGTTGTGTCGATAGATGTATTGTCAGTGTAGAAAACTTTTAAAGGCTGGTATTGGAACTTGGCATGACAAAGAGCCAGGTTCTATTTGTCGGAATTGCTTTGCAAAGTGAGTACCAATGTTTTACCCTTGAAATGATCCACCGTCATCTGTTTCCCATTGTTGAGAACAAATTTACATGCTGTGTTCCCTTTTGAACTATTCGGTTTCTGCCTTTTGTTGTCTAGTGCGACATGGATCATTCTATTATGGAACCTGGTTGCCACTGAGTTTTAGGCTATCGTGATCTCATGGAATTTAGTCGAGTGTTCCCCGAACGGACAAAAATGGCGTTGATAAGAAACACGTGTACACCGTGAGACCACAGCGTACCTCAACTAAACGCTTAGGAGCCCTTGTTTTCATTCGACCACCTGTGCAAGATGTCTCGCCCGGAGCCAAGAAACAATCGCCAGTGTCTGAGTGACAAGGATGAGGCAGTGCTAACGAGG
>JBBPKM010000145.1:0-20306 GCA_038089255.1 Austroboletus rostrupii
GTGTGTAGCATGCCGCAAGTCATTTAAAAGTGAAGCTGCCTGGAACAGTCATGAGCGGAGCAAGAAGCACTTGAAAGAGGTTGAGAGGTTGAAAAGAGAAATCACGCGAGAGAATGAAGAACTCGGGCTTTCAGGCGAGGGTTGGGATGACGAGGGTACCACTGAAACCGACGAAAATGCGATCCCTCAACCACCACCGGTTATACGTGGGGTGGCCCAAGACGACGATGCAGATGCTGTTTCTGTGCACCTTTCTAAGACTATCATATCCCTAGAGAATTCGGAAGAACCGTCAAAAAGCAGCGGTCAGCCTCAAGTTAATCAAATGACCGTGTGCGACGAGGAAGAACTGGATGTGCAGAGCCCGGAAGCCGTATCGGCCCTACCAGAGTTATCCAAGAAGGAAAGGCGAAGATTACGAGAAGCACGAAAGGCGGAAGCAGCCAAAACTGAGAAAAGTACGCAGGTCAGTTGCATCGTTTGCTGGAAGCTATATAATTCATTCATCTGTTGGTTCCACACAGATCTGCAATGTCTGCGAAATAACTTTCGAAAGTCGGACTAAATTGTTTAATCACATCCGAGAAACGGGGCATGCGCTTGCTCATCCAGGTGACGAACCACCACAAATTAGAAAGAGTAAGAAAGGCAAAAAATAATACACTGGACCTAGCACTAGAAAGTACATACCAACTAA
Source organism: Austroboletus rostrupii (assembly GCA_038089255.1). Taxonomy (NCBI): domain Eukaryota; kingdom Fungi; phylum Basidiomycota; class Agaricomycetes; order Boletales; family Boletaceae; genus Austroboletus; species Austroboletus rostrupii. Next base: position 698 of record JBBPKM010000145.1, read on the forward strand.
TCATAAATTTAGCCCATTAATTGTGAAACATCGTCTGGTGGGTACTTCGTTTGAGAAAAAGTTAAAAGCCTGTGAGATTTATCAATTACTGTTCGAAGGTGTCTGGAGATTAAGGTACCGTTTTAAACTTTGGATATATTTCCTGCTAACTTCGTCATTAAGCACATGTGCTACTTGGTCCGTAGAAATCTTCTCTCGAGCTGAACGTTCGTGGATACTAAATGGGAGCTTAAGCCGGGAATTTGACGAAAGCACTGCGAAAGCACATACCCAACCATGGTTACACCAATGGGCCACGGTGCATTCCCTATTGACAATCTGAGATATGCATCATTTGCCTTCTGATATTGTCTTTTTTGCATGTAATGGACAATCTCAGCTATGCGAGCCAACATATCTGGAGGTAGCGACTAAGGTCGGCTGAGTAACGAAATGGAACCCGTTCACTCAAAAGGTGACGTACTCTTGAACGCAAAGTCTTGAAGAGAGGCTTAAGATATTCCGCGGATTGAACCTGGGTCGCAGCCGCTAGCTTTCCTTGCGTGGTTTGCTTGACATGCTCTGCAAGAGGGAGTGAGCTCGATGGACCCGATGACTCAGTTTGTTCTCACCTGGTCTTTCGTCCATGGCCTCTTCCCACTCTTTTAGAGTGCGCTTCAACGCATAATAAATAAGTGGGTATAGCTTGTCCGGGTCGGTTTTGATCAGGTCCAAATCCAGAATGCCTACGCTCGGTTCATCAGCGTCACCCTTCTTTTTCCCTCTGCTCTTATTCCTGAGCTCTCGTTCAACATTTTCAACATCTTCCAAAGCCTTCTTGAAGTCATTTTGGCCACTTTGACGGTCATTTCCTTTCTCTTCGATAAGCTCCAGAGCACGTAAACGCAACCTTCGGTCTCTGTCGGACTCGGCAAACAGTCGGATAGGTTGTCCTTTCGCGCGAAGCCTGCGGACGGTCTCTTCGTTTGAGATGTTAAAGGACGATTCAGGGATCGGCGAGCCTGAATCTCGTGATTCAATAGCAGGTGCGAGGGAAGCTGACCGAGATGGTTTCTGTGCTCCATTTATATGTAAGCACTAAACTGTGCGACGCGGGAGGGGGGGTGTTTGGAAACTCACATTTTCTTGCTCCGTAGTGATAACTTCACGCTGGCTCTGCGCTTCTTCCTGTACAACCCGGGTTCGCTCTTGCTTAGCCCTCTCCTCCTCTTGTTTGATCCTCTCAATGTCGCCTCGTCGCAGGTACTTTGTGGGCCGGGAATTGACGTTGACTTCCAAAGTTTTGCGTTTTTGTGCAATTTCAGCCTTAAGCGCGTCCATGTAAGTAGGTTGTTGACTCTTGATTTCGATGTCTCTCGAGACCCGAGCTAGCAAACAGTAGCTTATGTAATCTAACAAAGTCTCCGTGCCACTCCGAGTTGAGTACTCCCATCATCGACGTCTGCAAGCAGTCAAAATGTCCGACTTATCCAGGTCATTAACTCTGTTATTCAATTCTCCTAAACTCATTTTCTATTTTATTTTTATTTTTATCACAGCAAATACGTTCTTCGGACTGCAGACTTCGACGGTGAGCTGTTGTCTTCACCGAACTCCACACGCCTGACACCCATGTAGCCCGTTTTCCCAATACCAACCAAACCCATCATTGGTATGCCTGGGTTTTATGCTGACTACGGACCCGTTGTTCATGCGTTGGTACAGTTTCCAAAACTACACGGATTACTTCAAGTGCATCACTGCCAAAGGTGAAGATTTCGCTCCGTGCAAACAGTTCAAGAGGGCATACAACTCTCTCTGTCCCAGTGAGTAATTTGACTTGCTCTGAGGTATTCGGCGGGTTCTCATTCTTTAACAGATGAATGGGTATGGTGTAAATATTTGTTGAGCTATTCCGCCGCTGAGTATTTTCCGCAGATAGGCAGGTTTGATGATCAAAGAGAGAACGGGACGTTCCCCGCTTCCTTGGAGCCTTGATAGATACACACCCCGTATGTTTGGCTGCCGTACAACAATAGAATGTTTTTGAAAAATACTCTATTTATCCGTTGAGCGTAGATGGAAATTTGGTTCATTCTCGGACTCTTCCATCGGATTCAGCGGAATCTTGAGCAACGCCATCTCGTGCACATGAATCATATAAGTCTATAACTCTTAAGACTTAGCTTCACTTCTAGGCTCTGTTCGCTCATTCCAACTTGACACACAATGGACAACGTCAATCTCAACGCTCTGACTGAAAATGCAGCGCGACTTGGTATGCGCATCCAAGAGACCCTCAGCGAACACACTCGCGATCTTTCCATAACACGCAGTGGAGCATCCATCTTCGACATGCCAGACGACAAGAACATTGGTAAACAACTCGAGTCTGGCGGCGACAGGGAGAAACTTGATGCCATGAAGCGTCTCATAGCCGTAAGTGGATACCTAGAAAATCACTATTAACACCAACAGTGTTGTCATACAATAGCTCATTTCCAAAGGGCGCAACGTCTCCAACTACTTCCCTCAAGTCGTCAAGAACGTCGCTTCGCAGAACCTTGAAGTCAGGAAGCTCGTCTACATCTACCTCTTACGATATGCCGAACACGAACCCGATCTTGCCTTGCTCTCAATCAACACTTTCCAGAAGGACCTTGCGGATCCCAGTCCACTTATACGTGCTATGGCACTACGTGTATTGAGTGGTATCAAGGTTCCGATGATATGCGGTTTGGTGGTTGTTGCAATTAAAAAGTGCGCGGCAGATCTCAGTCCGTACGTTCGCAAGGCAGCTGCTCTTGCTATACCAATGGCCTTTCAGTACGCGGCATGTCTTTTCCTCCCTTCAAGTCATTTAATTAATCTATCCTAGATTAGATGCTGCGCAACAACCTGCACTTATATCTGTCATAACTTCCCTTCTGCGCGACCGATCCCCGCTTTCTATAGGCAGCGCGGTTGTTGCGTTTGAGTCCGTCTGCCCAACACGGCTAGATCTCTTGCATCAGCAATATAGACGATTGTGCAAGATTCTCATAGACGTAGACGAATGGGGGCAAGTCTATCTCCTCAATCTTCTGCTCAGATATGTGCGCATGATGTTGCCCAAACCCACTGTTTCGCAACGAAGCGACTCCGTGGAGGAAGAAGTCGATTCTGACCTTCAGCTCCTCCTTGCATCATCGGAAGCCCTCTTCCACTCCAAGAACCCCGCGGTTTGTTTCCTATCGTTCTCAGTAGTGTGTATTTGTTGACGTGTCTCTAGGTAGTTCTTGCCGTTGTGCGCGTCTTTTATTATACCGGCCCTCCATCATCCACCAGTAAGACTGTGAACCCCTTACTTCGCATCATGCACACATCCCAAGAAGTTCAACGTGTTGTTCTTGCCTATATAATAATTATCACGCGCGCACATCCGGTAAGTAGTCTTATTTGATTTTTCCGGCGAGGTTCATCATTGTTACAACAGCAACTATTTTCTATACACCACCAACAATTTATAGTGCGCGCCAGCGATCCTGTGCAGGTCAAGAGAGATAAGATCAAAGTAATGTTGAACCTTTGTGACGCGGATAATCACCAACATCTCCTCCGTGAATTTATTGTCCGTTTCCAATATCTTCCTGGGTGTACATATAATCTTTTAATACCGTTTTTCCAGGACTACGCTGACGATGTGGACGATGTCGTTGTGGGAGACGCAATCCATGCCCTTGGTCGATGTGCAAGAGTGGTTCCATCATGTACGCAACAATGCCTTTCAGCCCTCATGAACATGATCAAGAATAGACATGGTATGTCTGCCGTCTGTCTCATCGTGATCTCTACCAAGAAAGTACCAGATGTTGTCGTCAGCAACGCCGTACTAGTCTTGAAATCTCTCATCCAAAATCAGCTTCTTAGTAGTGCCCCTACTCCTCCACCATCCCAGTCGCCACTTTCTATCATCTCGATTCTTGCACGACGGATAGACGACATAAAACACCCTCAAGCGCGTGCTTGCGTTCTCTGGCTAGTAGGTCAGTATAGCGCTGCGCCGGGGACAACGACCGTAATAGAAGGTATTGCCGATTGGGCGCCCGATGTGTTACGAAAAACGACAAAGTCTTTTGTTACTGAGGTGTGCAAGGGGTTCTCGTGTCTTCTTGACTCTCTCACAAAAAGATATCATTGTCGCCAGGGATCGCTTGTAAAGCTACAAACTCTCACTCTGGCGACCAAACTATTTTTGCTCTGTCCGACGGACGAAAGACTAGGTCTGCTTTGCCGCCATGTTTTGTCCCTCGGTAGATATGACCTGAACTACGACGTTCGCGACCGAACTCGTATGCTCCACGCACTTCTCGCTGGCGTATCACCGACGATGAACGGCGGAGGGACCAACGACCAAAGTGGCATTAAGCTCCGACGAGAACAAGTCATCAAAGTCTTGTTCGATGGGAAAGCTGGTATCATTGAAGAGAGTGAGGATGCCTTTGGTGCGTCGTCGTCCGATTATTATTATTATTTTCAATGCAGACACAACGTTTCTCTCGGTCAGGCCATCACAACCTACCGATCGGTTCCCTCGGCATAATCACAGGGAGGGTGGCGTTTGGTGATAGTATTCTTCCTGAATGGTTGGAAAGAGGAATAGACTCAGCTCTTCGACAGAGCGAAGAGGAACTGCCGGTAGCTCCGCCACCTCAAGCGATCAGCTCATCAAGCCCCGTAGTGCCCAAGGCATTAGGATCGGCAGGCGTCACGCCTGTCGTACTCACCCCTACAGGCAGCTCAACACCAACACGCGAAACAAAAGAAACATGGAAGGACTTAGATAAATTTTATGCGAGCGACAGTGATAAAAAAGAGTCTGAAAGCAGCGGTTCTGAAGAGGACAGCGAAGAAAACGCAGAAGAAGACGACGGGGCATACAACAGCGAAGACAGTCAGGATGATGCTACGGATAACGAGAGTGGTGAAGAGAATGAACGCGAGGGAGCTGATGGAAGTATTGCAGATGTACAAAAGCCGTCGTAGATCAATGTTTTACTACAACACAGCGCCCTCAGGAAGCCGATAATATAGTGGCTAGAAAAGCTCATTAGGTGTATTGCAGAAGTCGGGTTAGTCCGTCTAGTACTTACGGTGTTAAATACGTGGTAGAAGTGGCCATTTACACCTCCTTGGTGTTCATCGCCATAGTATTCCATCGGGAACCACTATCAAATGGTAAGTGTAAAACAAGGCATATAGCGAGATCGACGTGCGTGATATTCCGGAAGCTCTTCCTTCCGTGCGCGCAAAAGACGCGATTCCTGTGTCTGATTTGTAGGGACAAAACCGTGCTTCGGGAGGACAAATTGTCCAATTTGGAGCTCCGTATCGGTGACGATGCCACGAGACACCCTCGCGTAGGCAGTGCGATACAACCCTCTGTACAGGATGTACTCACACCTATAGCCGATGCCTTAGTAAGACATATTTGGTGAACATTTGAGCTCACGCACCACCTGTCCGCATCGTCTGGATCAATGTCATATACGAGCCCATCGTTGACGAGGATCTCGTACGGAGCAGCTTTGTGTGTCTTCAGCTTCCGGTTAAAGACCAGACGCCAGGAAATACATACGTCTGAGCGCCAGAGGTTCACTGACTACGTATCCCAAGAACACCACAGGTTTAGGGTAAGACGCAGCCATGATACGTGCGAGCTCTTTGCTCTGTAGCTCTCTATCCAAAGGGTCTTCCTCTGAAATTAATAAAACAAAGTGATGAAATTTTGGACCAAACGTGGTTTTTATATTTGAGGGATCACGCACCCTGTCCGTTGTGTGAGACAACTACCGTGATTTCTGTGCCGTATACATCGAGGACAGCTTCAATAGCTGGGGCAAGTTCGCCATGAGGTGACGGAAGTAGATGATGATGGGAATGGACAATCGGGAACTAAAATCATCCGCGTCAGTCAAGTCTCCCTGTCAAGTATAGACACCTGCCTTGGACAACAGCACCGCGCCCCATGTGTGCTTGTTGGGACCTGGACCCAAGTCCACATACTACAAAAAGTTTCCAGCTCAATCGTCGTCACATAAGTATCTTACTCACATAACCCAACTCTTCAGCCGCAACACGAGTTCTAAATGATCTGTCATCTTTGCCATCTAATCAACAGACACTGCAACAACTCACAGGTCGCGATTACCATAAAACGTCCGCTATTCACATAAGCTTCAGTTGGAGTTATACGATAGGACCGTCAGCACTTACATGTAGATCCGTCTCTAGCAAGCCAACGACATCAAGTTGCATGTCCCTGTCAGGAAAAAAGCAGTCAGATTTTTTTTAATGCGCAAGTTGGAAAAAATACAAGTACCTGATCAGGTCTCGAATACGACGCTGGCTATCATGCCCTGCATTATCGATCCCGAAATGGACGGTCCAAATACCAGCATTGAAAACTCTTGTCTCGGGTTTGAACGGTCTCGGGCCCACAGCAGGCCAGCGGAGGAGAGTGACTACAACCGAGATGACAGAGAAAAGAGACAAGATGGCAGGGATTCGTGCACGTATTAAATTTGGGGTACGAAGAGATGTCTTGCCCTTGGTCGATGCTCTCAATGACCAGCGGAATGCAAGCGACATGGCAGCCAGTTGCGCCCCGAGAACCCTAACAAACACCGTTTTCAGAACGAGGCGAAAGGAATGCGGAGAATACGCACAAGTCGGTCCTCTCCCGCAGGTAGATGCCCCCAGGAACAAAGGCATATGCGACAGTCCACGCATTCGCGAGATACAATAAAACGGCAACGAAAAACGTCACAAAGTACCTCCTACCGGCTTTATCACCCTGCCACGCAGAATGTTGCGACACAAATGAAGGTAGGATCGACATGCAAAAGATTGCAAAGTTCAGTCCGCCGATAAAACCTGGCCAATCTCGGAAGTGATACATGATAAATGCACTCGTGCAACCGTAAGCAAACCACAAGGGATGCTCGAGAAATGCAGATGCTGAAGTCGGAAGGATGGTTGGAATAATTATGCCAAATGACTGCGCAATCAACGTGAGGGAACCGTGTAGATGCGGCAGTGGTCCTTTAGGCTTTCCATCCAGGTATCCCGTCCATGACCAAGCGATGATAGTACTCGAGTCAGCGAACAAGCAGTGCAACGTGAAGAACAATGATCCCAGAGCAATCGACGAAGCTATCCAACTTCCTTGGGGAGCCTTGGCGTTGTTCGAGGTATCCTTTGGCCCGCCAGACTTGGGTTCTTCGGTAGAACGAACAGACGGGCGGGTGGCTAGTTCGAGAATAGCAAAGAGTGCAATCACCATTCCAGTTTTGTTGTAGCCTCCGGTTTCTTCGTTCAACATCGGCCAGACTGGGAACGCAAAAGTTAGCCCTTAAGACGTGATATCCATTTTATATTATCATACCAGGATTATTTGAATGGTTAGCGTGCTTTGACAGTGATGACAATATTAATCCTGCACCCAAAACTAGACGTTCAACTGAGCACAACTCTTTCTTGAATAAGCAACTGTAAGCTTACGAGACCCCTGGTAGGTGCTATCTTCCGCAGTCCAATCTGCCACTTGGCTCAGGGTGACGGCTACGGTGGCCCCGGAAACGGCCCAAAGCCGTTCCATAGGATTATCAATTTTATATGCTGCCAGCCCGATCAAGGAGAGCGCCCTTAGCGTCACTCTACCCCATCTTGTTACTGCAAAGTTGCGGATGAATGTTATCCCAAGTAAGGTAGGGCTGAGATATATAAACAACGCTGCTTCTGCACCCGAGAGACCGAGTTCCCAGACAGAGAAGTAAAACAGCGTCGTGAGCAGGGAGGTCACGATAGACCAGAAAAGGTATGCTAGTAACGTTCAAAGAGTAGGACGTGCAAATGGGTAGGACAGATTTAAACCTCGGATTCTTATTGAAAGGAAATAAAACCATCACTCACACAAGTAAACGTCGGCCGCGAAACTCAGCCAAGGTCTTAGCGCGCGGTTTGGTAGGGAAAACATGGATTTTGCGGCCCGCACGTCGGATATAGATTCGACCAGGGCAGTTCCTACTTGCTTGACACCGTTAGTCATTGAAGAGACCGTCTCACTCTGCTTCTGCGAGGTATTACTCTGAAGAGACGTCATGTTATCTTCGGGAGAAAGGGGAAGAGGTCTATTTATTCAGATACGTCAGATTACAGTTAAACAAGGTGATGCAGTTGATTATACATATTATTTTTATGCTCTGAAATCGAGTCTAGGGAAACGCCGACGGCAATCTGCGGATCGAGTAAGTGGGTAGAAAAGGAGTCAATTCCAAAACTCATCACCTGCAAGTTGTAGTGTTTGAAGTCAGCTCCAGAGATTGAATCATAGAGCACGTCCAAGAAGATGAGACCCCACTCAAAGAAAGCATAGCGCGTATATGCTACGATAATGAGCACAGTCAAATAAAAAGGAAATGTGAACCTACCCCCAGGTATTCTATGTACTTTGTGTTGTATAAAAAAGTATACTAGAGGAATGATCGTTGCAAAGAAACTAGGCATGGACGTTAGTCATAATCCGTACCAACGCGCGGGACTGCTTACGCCAATGCCACGAATTGCCTACGAGGAAAGATAACATTAGAACAAGTTAACAGTGCAAAAATGACAGACCTTCGCTTTCTCACTCGGCTATGGTTCAAAGGGGTATTCATGATCCCCCCAAACATCCACGGAACGTTGGATACAATATACAACACCATGAGCACGTCATGGGCATCGTGGTCGTCCGTTGATGTAATATACACCCAACCCCCACATGCGAGTGTGCGTATGATTCCGGCCAGAAACATCCAACGCGACGAGATTGAATGGGACGCGCAAGACACGAAATATTGAAGAAACACAAGAGCAAAACGCGGACCGCTCGTTATTGCAATGATGATTTGGAAGATGTTGCGTTCCGGGTACCAGTCACCGATGCTACAGCGAACGATGAGCAAAGTAAAAGTGCTTCAGGCTCAAGGGGCACCGACGTTGCAGAAACAGAAGGGAACCATTCTTCGGGATACCCTGCAACACCGTTCTTTACAATTTTCTTGTAGTGGAGGGCGGAACCGAGAAAGAGGGCGGAGACGAACGCAGAATAGGCGAGATACGTGTGGGCTGCAGCGATGTGGGACGCATTGATGAAAAGAGTGTCTGTTTTCCGGCTCGGGGCCGTCGTCGAGAGTTTGGTGCGCCTCAACATGGCCGACTCGCACCAGCGTTTGGTGTTGCGATCAACAAGGCAAAGCGCCTGCTTACGACACGAGCCTAACCAAGTTGTCCCCCCACACTTTCAGTAGCTCAGGAACTGTAGCAAGATAATTATGTAAACAAGAACAAACTCTACAAATGGTATACACCACTGCAGTAACAATCTATGCTATCAATGCAAATAATACCCTCCTCGCCTTTACCACCGATCTCTGCCATTACCGTTGCTATAATTATCATGACCTCCACCTCCATATCGCGAGCCATTACCACCGCCGCCACCTCGGCCACGTCCTCCTCCGTAGCGGCCTGTTCAAAAATGTTCATTATGAAAGTGTTTCAACAAGACAGCACGCACTTCGACCACCACCTCCGCTGTACATTGCCATCTCCTCTAATTGAGGAGGCACATGTGCCTTCGCTTCTCGCAAGATGTTAATCAACTCCCGGGCAGACTTAGAATTGTCGGTAGTGAAGTATGTGTACGACGTGCCCTTCATTCCCGCACGCTGACAATAGGTGAGCAACAAAAAAAGAATAGAAGAGACAAAAGGCCTACTCCTGTGCGGCCAATACGATGTATGTAATCTTCACAATTGTTTGGGAAATCATAATTCTGAAAGAATACTCGTCAGATCGCTAACATCCAGCGATGATGAACGCACGATGACATAACCAACGTCCTTGACATCTTTATGCGGGGTGACAATTATCATTGGTAGGGAGCGAAGATGAAAGTTGCAACAGAAAAGCCATGGAATCGACAGAGCACACATATCAATAAGCAAAAAATAAAAATAAAAACAAGCGCTTCTGCGAACAGGACACAGCGAGCGGACCATAGACGACTAGGAAACCTTAAGGCGATAGCTTGGAACCAAAGTTTCCGTTTCGTTAAGGCCAATGTTCTGTGGGTGGTAATCGCGAGCAGCAAGTTGGATCCCGTCAGCAATTTAACCATGCCCTCGGTAGAGAAGCATTCGAAATTACTACCAAACCTTGCAAGTTGCTCGCGTTCACACGCGCATAGTCCCTGTCGGAGCGCTTGCGAAGAAAAGAAACGTACCTAAACCACGCGAAGCTACGTCCGTGGCAATCAAAATTGGGGAACGACCTGCTTTGAATTCCCCAAGAACCCAATCACGCTCACGCCTATAAAACTTCATTGGTTTGATCACCAATCCACGAGGTCATACTTACTGTTCTTTATCCCCATGAATTGCTAAGGCAGGCCAGCCATCTTGCCTCAAATATTTCGTGATATCGTCAGCAACCCTCTTGGTCCCCACGAAGATAAGGACCTTCGCGTTTTCCGAACTGATTTGATCCAAGTGCTTGATCAATTTTGCCCGTTTCTCGAAATCACTGCAGACTTCAACTATCTGCTGAATGTTGTGGTTGGCGGTCAGCTCCATGGAACCAATGTTGACCTGGATCATGTCCTTCAAGAAGTCCTATACACAACATGTCGTTAGCAAAATCCGCCACATGATTGCCAAAGAACAGATACATTTGCCAACTTCTGCACGTCCTTCGGCCATGTTGCGCTGAACATTAGGGTTTGACGATCTGGACGGATTTGAGAAACGATCTTTCGGATTTGCGGTTCAAAGCCCATGTCAAGCATGCGATCCGCCTCATCCATTACCAGATAGGTAACACGCCTGAGGTTTGTCTTCTGAGTTTCGAGCATATCGATAAGTCGACCAGGAGTTGCGATCACGATTTCGACGCCACGCTGCAAATCACGGATTTGAGGGCCCTTGGGAGCACCTCCGTAAATGGCAGTGTTGCGAATGCGGGAGCTCGACCTGTACTAATTTTTATACGGCATCGTACACAATTATTACATTACTTACCCAAACTTAGTACATTCTTGTTGGATTTGCACTGCAAGTTCACGCGTGGGCGCCAACACTAGTGCAATGGGTCCATCACCAGGAGCCAACAACGGCTGACTGAATAGCGGGTGAGCGTAAAACAATGGCAAAAGTATCCGTACTTACGCATTAATATGAAGCATAGCTGGAAGAGCAAAAGATATAGTTTTTCCACTTCCAGTCTGCGCGATTGCAACCACATCTCTACCGCTTAGTGCCATTGGCCAGGCTTGACACTGGATCGGTGTCGGCGCCGTGAAGCCTTGGGAACGAATAGAAGACATGATATACTCCGGGAATGCGGCTTCATCAAAGGCGCGCACTGGTCTTGGGACACCGCGCCCTTGAACCTGGAATACAAGGTTGTTAAAGCACAATTATCAACCCTTAAATACTATACCTTTATGTCTTTGCTTCTTCTGAACTCTTCAATTTCCCGTTCACTGAGAGTTGAAATTCGCTTGTCTTCCACATAGAAATTCTTTTCGAAGCGTTCCAACTTTTGCGAGGACCAATCGATAGAGCGTAAGCCACCGCCCAGGTTACCCATTCGATCGTCATATCCCCCCCAATTTCCGCCGCCATGACCACCGTGCCCTCCACCATAACCCCCACCGTAACCACCACCGTAGCCACTTCCATAACCATTACTGTGGCTCTAAGAGTTCACGAAATTAGCTTGACTGATGCGCGAAAATAACATTGCGACAAACCATTGTTCGGAAAGAATACTGATATAGGTGAGGTGCTGAACAACAGTAGTGATGAGTCGTGGAGCAAGTGAAGTCTGACAGAGCCACAAGAAAAAAAAAGAAAAAGGATAAATAGATATAAATAATTTACATAATAGCTCTTCGGGACTCGGCATCTACTAACGCCCGAAAAGGCAAGAAAAAAGATGGTAAAATGTACACATCTACAATAGTTTAAGTGCGACCGCTTCCGACAAGCTACCAGCATCTTGTCCTTTTTGCGACGGGAGACGTAATAATTTTGCCCATCGGTTTGGTGAAGAGTTTGTTCGTACACTGGCTGCAGGGTTTCACGAGGTGCTGGAGCTGGTTCCGTGATGGAATACGAGGGCGACGAAAATCGACGCGTCCAAGCCAACCGATGTAGAAAATTGGCCTTAGGGAACGGTGCATCCCTGTCCTCAATGGTTTATATCGTCTCTTGTGTCTTGCCATGGTCTCAGCCCACCGACGTAGACTATAGTTGCCTCAGCATCACTCCAACTTTCGTACGAAGCCGTGCCAGTGAAGAACTTGGTTGGGTTTCTAGAAGCCTGAGGGGCACGAGATCCCGCGTCAAGTGTCGAACAGCGATGTCTTGGTTCGGTAGGTTAATGAAGATACGTGGAGGGTGGATGTCGACATGGTAGTCGCAGACGTCGGAATAGGGATTATCAGGCACGGCGAGGGAACAACAGGGAATTAGAGAATGTACCCCCTTCCCTATGGGTCATCAACTCGTCTATGGGTAAATAACTGACAAAATCTGCAGAGCAAACATCTGTTATTACTGAAAGTGAAAACGAAATAATATAACACGGCCCAAGGTAAGCATGGCGAGATCGGACATACATCATATCTTACACCCCACTGACATTCCTTCACATCATTCACATCGTTCAGGACACCAACGGCAGTATATAAAGGTAGAGAGTCCTGTCACGAGCATCTATCTCTTCTTTCCTGTTTTTCTCATCCTCTGAGGGTTTTCTCCCTAAGACGACTGTCTCTTACGTGTTCTGTCGTCGTTGGAGTGTTGCCGCTGGACAGCGATTGCACATCCATAGAAAGCTTTCCAATTCCACGCATATGTCATTGTCATGTGAGTCACTGGAAAGATTACGCGGACTTTTGAGCTTTCACCATCAGCCTACCATCATAGATCCAACTACTGGCGATCTCGGTGACAAGCGCATCCCCGACTCTAGATTCTCTTCACTCAACACGATCCTAGGGTTCGGCTATACCGGCTTCTCGAACACTACCGTGCCTACAAAGCGATGCTAGATAAGAAATTAGGAGCGGGAGCTTACTTTCATCAGAGCTTACGGTTTCTTCCTGCTCGAGTTTGTTAGGGTCTCGGGCGATGGTGTCTGTGCAGCACTAGCGAGATAGTTTGCATCGGCGCCAAAAAGCTCGCAAGGTACGCCGTTTGATGTCACTCCAGCATGTGTTCGACCATTTCTTTATCGTTGCTAAGTGCTTAAACCATTTCCGAAGTCCGAACAAAAAGGTCTCCCTACCTCGAGCTTGCAGCCATCTTTTGACGCATTGGAGGACGCATGCAAAGATTCGTTTGAAAGTTCAAACAAGAACAGGGAGACGGTATACGTGCATTGCGCAGATTATTTAATTTTTCTTGATTCTCATGTTCAATCAGGCATTAGCTCGAGTTGGGTTTCAAAGTGTCGTTACCGGGATATACGGTAGAAGAAAAGTGGAAAAATGTCAAGTGACTCGCCGCATTGGTGGCACGGTACGACTCGAAGCGACTCATCTGGTGAGCGAATTATCGTTGCAGGGTATCAACGCTTCATCGGTCAGCTTCGATTCCCCAAGCAAGTTGCCCAATAACTCAATAAAGCACGGTTTTGTGCATGATGGTTCAGTTTTTTATATATCGTGCTCATCTTCATTGAGACATATTCTTGTCGCTTCCGTGCTGAGCTCTTGGATTTACAGGCGTCACTGTTGGCGATCTTGCGAAAATAAGAGGGGTTTACAGATTTAATAGCTTGCTCGGATTGTGGTTCGAACAAATTGGGACGGTGCGTTAGTATTCAGCGACTTGGCAGGCATACTGGTATAGGATTATGTGTACAACTACGCGGATCAGGGTTTTCGCCTTTTGCAGAGACCACGAGATGCATATATGTGGGCTTTCGTCGGCTGTAATCATTGTGTCGATGAGGGGTCATCCAACCCTTATCACTTGTGCATGCAATCTGTGCTCATGTCTGGTGTCGTAAAATTTTCTGATCAAGTCACAAATCAATATTTATCTATATTATGGAACACCCATGTGGAAGTTACTCAGACTGCTGGGAGAAGAGTGATGCTAAGTAAAACAAAATGCTGCTGGAAAAACTGTGTCGCTATGTGGTCTTGATTTCTCGGATGAAGAACGCGTATTGCTCAGATGGGGCTAACGAGATGGTATTTATGGCCTAGCAGTGCAGCATTATGTTGTTGCTCTCACACTCGCAAGCGGCGTCACACAGGGAGCGGAAGTGAGTGACGAAGTGCTGACAGGGTAAACATGAGTATGTCATGCACAGGTGCGTGCTCACCAATGAAGCCGGCTTCCAGGTACTGCGAACTTGATGTAATGGCACCGACTTTGACCTTGAGCTGTGGGACAGTGCTGGTCCCTGGAAGTAGTTACGGCCAACGCAGCATCACTTTTGGCGTGTCGCGGTATCGGCCTGCCGGTGGTGTTCCGTCCAGCAACCGTTCAGGCGGAGGAGACGACCTTAAACGCTGCTATTGCCACCCTCCCAGAACATCCGGCCCGAGAGCCCAATACCCCTACCGAAGAAGTCGGCACAGCGTTGTGTCTCCTCCTTTGAAGACTAGGTAGAGAGATGAAGGGGCGTGGGTAGGTGAAGACAAGCAACTTAAAGTAGGGGGTAAGCTTACCGTTGTCGTCGTCACCATGGAGGTCGTGGAGCTAGTAGGTTGAGGTCAGCGGAACGGCGAGGATGATAATGATGGACGCGATTCACGACGTACCTTCCTAATCGCTGCTGGGGTACACCGTTGTATGACCTCACCTTGCCGAAGGGTTGCGCGAAGACGGGTGGAGAAACTTACAGGCGTTGTTGGCACGTTTCTTGTACTAGCTTGCCGTGGTCTGTTGCGTTCACGTTGCTACATGCCCTCGGCCATAGCGCCGCATTTTCCAGTCTGTTCATATTTCAAGTATGTACGAATCGTCGGATTTACATGAGGGTCGTAACTTGCGAACAGGAGTCAGGGTATAATGTATTGCATATAAAACGGTGCGGGACTGAGAGATATACAAACAGGATGACAACATGACCTCACATAACCGTACATGGCTTGCGAAGTCGGCTTGTTTTCTTGGGAGGGGCATTAGGAAACCGTGCAAGCATTTGCCTCACAAGGTCTTGAAACACGTCTGATATATGCCAGTTACGCTTCGCAGATGTCTCGTAAAACGGAATACCCCAGCGTGTAACTAGAGATTGAATCGTATTACGAGATACTTCCCGTTCAATGACCAAATCCAATTTGGTCCCGACGACGACGATAGGAATATTCTAAACACCACGAATTCAGCATACCGATGCAAATAACAAAATCAAAAGAAAAGACTCACAGTGTCACCGCCCTTCACGCGGTAAATCTGTTGGCGGAGAGTGTCTACCTCACGAAGGCTTGCTTCTTGAGTAAGGCTTCGAAACAGGTAAATTATCACATCAAAGAAGAGCTAGATATCACACCTGAAAACCAGAACGAAGCCCTCGCCACACTAATGATGTAATAGCCATGAGTACACATCTGCTTCAATGACGAGATTCGCTACCTTGATGTAAAGTTCTTTGAGCGCGATAAACTGCTCAGCCCCTGCCGTATCCAATACTTCAAGCTAGTAAACAAACGTAAGACGCGAGATTCCCATGGAAGGCCGAATATGGTTTGAGTGGAACACGCACGAGCCCAGGGGAACCGTAACACCGTCTATATCGACTACACGCCTGTAAGCCTCTGCATCGACTGTTAGTGTACTCCTAAGCTCTGTATGTCATGGAAAACCCACCCTCGATCGTTGGGTCATAATTCTCAAGAAAGACATCTTGTACAAATCGCACTGTTAGCGCCGACTTCCCTACTCCACCGGCTGAATTAAAAGCTTTAATTCTAGCTTCTGTCGTGCGAAGAAACTGATATACGCACCACCAAGAACAACGATGTTATAATGTCGCATGTTGGTCGACGTTGACAAGTGGTGAACAGGAGAAGGAACGGGTAAGAGTGACCGTGTGTGAGAACTAAGCAAGTAATGCAATGCACGAGAGCGGGTTATTAATCCCCACAAGCGACACAGAAGGCGATGCTTGAAATACATCAGCTGGTAGTAATATGACAATGTTCAATGTCAAACTGACCAGTAATACTCTCGATTTACTGAGCTCTCTGCGGTCGGTCACCAAGCAGGTATTGATGGACGAGTAGGGCCTGAAATGCGAGCGATCTCCGAATCTGAAGGGATTGCGAACGCGGGGTGCTTACAACTACTAATTTGGAGGCACCCGCACTGTGAGCGCAGAAGCACTTTGTAGGAAGTTTCAAAGTGCCACAACAAGCGACGAGGCCCGATTAATAGCGGCCGCCAATTATGTAATCAATTCAACTTAGTCAAAGGTCCAGATCTCAGTCTTACCAGAACGGTCATTGTCAATGCCTCGTCCTCGCGTCTTTTTCGACTTTTCAGTCGGCTCTGAATCTGCAGGAAGGTGGGATATTACACACAGAAGTTACCGTGCACATCATTCACAATATTCCAGAGTCGTCTTCGAGCTATATAACGACACTGCCCCCAAAACTGCCGAAAAGTAAGTACATTCTGCGAGTACAAACCTGTAAAGACAAGTAAGAACTGCGTTTTCAGCTTTCGAGCTCTATGTACAGGAGAAAATGGGCTATCAGTTATCTCAGAGCGGCCACTATATTACAAGAATAGCATTATGCACCGGTCTATTAAGGATTTCATGATCCAAGGAGGAGGTCTGTCCACTGTCAGCTGTGCCGTTCGCAACTTACCATTACCAGACTTCACCAAGCATAATGGCACCGGAGGGGAATCCATATATGGGGGTCACTTTCCTGACGAAGATCTGACTCGGCCCCTCGACTCAGAAGGGTGCGTCCATCGTTCGTTAAATTATCAACGAGAACAACTGAACAATCTTAGACTGTTGTGCATGGCTAATCGGGGGCCTGATACCAATGGATCACAATTCTTCATTACCCTGCGAGAGTGTCCCCATTTGAACGGTAAGCTTCAGGATCGTGTTAAGGCGTAAAACTCACTCAGGAATGCTAGGTAAACATGTGGTGTTTGGAAAAGTGATCAGAGGTTACGAAGATGTGGTAGAACGGTTAGCGCAAGTACCCGTAGATGCGAAAGATCGGCCACAAATGCCAATCACGATTTCAAAGTGTGGGGAGCTCGAACTGCGACGACCACAACCAGTAGATCAAACAAAGCGTAAGTCTTTTTTTAGGCAATTATGTCGTGTCTAATTTTCGTGCAGGTGAAAGTGTTAAAAAGCAGAAGCGCCGTGAGACTCGGTCCCGATCACATAGCTTAGACCATGGTGAGGATCGTCGTAAGAAGCCGAAAACGCGGGATTCCAAATCAAATTCCCTACCTATGGCTTCTCAAGAGCCAGAAGGACACGGGATCCTACAAAAGACAGAGGAAGAGAGTAATGCACGTCTGGAACGTGAGAAACAGGAGCGAATGGCGGAAGCTAGACGTAGGGAGTTGGAGCGTATTCAGCGAACGTGTGAAAACACGAATACGACACCAGGTGTCCGTTTCAAAGGTACGCTGATTACATATTTTAGGTTTGCAAATCTTCATATCTAGTTGCAGGTCGTGGACGGATGAAATTTGTTGATCCGGAACTGCATCACCGGCGGTAGTCAACATCGCACTTAAATTTTGATATCCTCCAATCAAATGCACACTTCAGGTGTTTATACCTATCATTTTAAGAATCATGACATTTGCGACATGAAGGGAGAGAAAATAGCACTAGACAGACATCTCGACCGCCTGCTCATCAACCTCATCTGTCCCAGTAGTGGCCTTTGGGTCATCCAGCCTTCCAACGACAGTTGTTTTCGCGCCGGCTGCGTTCGCAAAGCTAAACGATGGCCTGACAGTCGCAGAAGAAGTAGGAGCAGTAGGAGGTATCACCGAGGCTTTAATAGGATGTGCAGGTCCTCGTTCAGTAGCTTGTCGAGAATTTGTGCGTGACATCGAATGCTGAGAATTCCGGTCCTTGGTGAGCTCCAAGCGGGCAGAAACTTCGCGTTCCTTCGTTGTGACGTCAACCGGCCTGCAACTTGTCAGCGTAAGGCTCTACACTGCGACGACAAATTGACCTGGCAGCACCGAAGGGATTCGGTCTTGGAGCATTGGAGGCCAACTTCGGAGAGGACAAGGGAGATGGACTGGTAGAACCTGTAGAAGTACGAGGTAGTAACTCAAGTTTTTTACGTGTGGTTTGAGGGGTGGGGGGAGTGGAGCTGCTTGCTACATGCGAGCAAATCAGCTGCGGCTAAACGTCGTTTGAACGTCGGCATGAATACTCACGGGAAGTGGCATCTGGGGCTCTCCGTGCGCGCCAGTCGCCTTCCTCAGGGATATCCCGCGCATGAGCCGAGTCAGATTTGCCCTT
Source organism: Austroboletus rostrupii (assembly GCA_038089255.1). Lineage (NCBI taxonomy): Eukaryota > Fungi > Basidiomycota > Agaricomycetes > Boletales > Boletaceae > Austroboletus > Austroboletus rostrupii. Next base: position 19,247 of record JBBPKM010000145.1, read on the forward strand.
AACACTTCCAAACTTGCTATGGGTCGACTCTTCGGGTCCTGAAGGTTTGAATCTGCTCCCCATCGTCCACTGTTCTTCTTTATCCGCAGCGCCGACTTGTCCCTCCGTAGCGGAGAACCCCGAGCCCCTCCGACGAGTTGATGGCACCTCCGGTTCTACTATTTTGGACAGGGGGCGCGACGATCTCCAGTCATTAGCTTCGTCGGAAACACTCGGCGGCGGTGGTTGACGATCACCGGGCTGTCCTTCAAGGCGACGCCGCGATGATTCACGAGAATCTCCGAAAGACGGAAGAGGCCCTTCCCTGCGCCAGTTTCCAGAAAATTTGGAATCCTCATCCGCGACAGAGCCGCTAAATCCGGTTTTTTCCTTCGCTAGGGCGGGATTAAATTTACGTTTGAACACAAACAACACTCCTTACGGGGCTCGGCAACGCTCACTCGAATAGTGCGACCTGATAGAACCTGATAGAACCGTTTATAAAACGATTTATTCGGAGAGTATCCGGACAACTGACCTGACCTGACCTCGACAGCGCATCCTTCAAGGAATCTAATTCCGCAAATTCAATATAACCAAAACCTTTGGGTTTGTCATCACGATCCTTGATTATCTTAACAGACTTGACCTATAGGCGTGTTGGGTGTCGCAAGTCTTGGAAGTAGTATATAACGAACCTGGTGAGGACTGAAGAAATTAGACAATTCGTCTTCAGTAATATCAAAGGCGAGGTTTCCGATGAATGCAGTGAATGGTGGTTGGGACGGTAATGGGACCTCTTCCCTTGCGGAAAGGAACGGGCGATCGGCTGTGCGAGGTGCATGTAAATCGGCAGGATACCAACAAATCCGAGACTGAACATACGTCGGGATGGCGCAGCGTCGTCGCGCCTGCTGAAGCGATCAGTAGAACGCGGTGGCCTATCTTCGTCCGTCTTAATGGACGCTGGATGAAGTTGCAAGATAAGATGGCACCCAAAGAAGGTGTCTGGGAACCTTACGGGCTGTGGGAAGAGCGTCCATTTCGTCTGACCATGAGCCAAGGGCTAGATTCTGGATCA
>JBBPKM010000146.1:0-20265 GCA_038089255.1 Austroboletus rostrupii
CAGAAAAAAAGGAAGCTCACGATAAATAAGCCGTATAGCGCGTAAATGCAAGTAGTCAAGAACGCGGGATGTCGATAGACATACTCCATGTAGGTCTTCTCTGCACCACTTCGAGGGAGGCCCTATGCGAGGACTAGGTGAGGAGTCGTGCCCACGAGCCGCAGAGTCCGTCTCACCGTCCCAAACTCGACATATACCGCAGTCCCTGAGGCGGCAACCAGCGCACCGACAATCCACATGACAAACGTGATGCCGACGCTTCCGGACGAATTGAGAGTGATGCTCGGTGCTGCAAAGACTCTGACATGTCTAGTGAGCGCAATTAACCATCCGTTCAAACGAGGCGAACAAACCCAGTTCCGATGACCCTGTTGAAGATGAGGAATACGGCGCTGGACAATCCTGGAGGGGTCTTAGTACTCGTTCTGCATACAGCTATATGACTTACCCAGCTTGCGTTTGTTTTCGGGCACATCATCGACGAACGCTCCCGAGTTGACTAGAAGACGTGAACCCGTGCGACAGGTATTGCGCCTCTCTGTACGAACCGTTCTCGGTGTGAAGTTGCTGGTGAGAGCCTTGTAGAAGAGGTTCTGTCTCCGCTGAACTGGAAGTTGTCCGCATGATCGTGACGGATAAGAAGGGGTATGGTTCATTTCGACAATAAGACGAGCGCCATAATGACCAAATCGTTCGTCATCATCTCCGTTTGCCGTTCTGCGACCGATACAATGTCGAGGATCGACGCAATGAGTCGGAAGAATAACTGCGACGCGCAGTATCTTCCCAGCAAAAGATTGCGAACACCAGAACCAGCGCGAGGGCAGATTCGTTCGCTCTGCGATGACCCAGACGGACGGACATACTTACCTCGACTGAGGTGGCGAGGCGGCGAAATTCTCCAAAGGCCCGACGTTTGCCCCAGGTTGCGGGTTCGCATGTGAGCATCAAGTACGGAACACCTCTTCTTCCTCCTCATGTTCACCCGCCGTCAGAACTAACTGGAAAGTCTCTGCCCGTCCCATAGCCAAACTGTCGCCTCTCACCTCGACTTCCTTCCTTTTGACTCGTCAACAAACCCTTGATACCTTTGTCATACACTAATTACCACTTCCTTGGGGATGTTTTGGAAGACTAAAGTTCACGCCAAGAAGGTATGTCTGTTACCGAGCAATCTAGCGAGTTGCCTTTTCATATCCATAAGGACGCTCTCTCTCTCTCCATCTCCTGGCCGGCGATCCTACTACCATCCACTACTCAGACAAGTTTCAGCTTAGTGGGTTGCTCAGTGCAAGGGACATTAGGAAAGTCGGCAAACCGAAGTCGGTCGGTAACGTAAGTCTCGTACATGAAACTGGTATCGAACGCCGATACTTGGACACTCTCGACAAGATCGTCGAACAAATATTTTGGAACCTCTAGGAGACGCAGAACAGTTTCGATATTGACGAACCTATCGCCAAGGTTCGAACCCAGCGCAAGGCAGAACATGAGATTCATTTGATTACCAAACAAAATAGTGTGTAGCTCACCTAGTGCGAGCGGAAAAGTAAATGACACGCTGACAATGGATTCTCTCTGACACAAGAATCGTCAGATTGGTTGTATGTCGGGCCCATTTTCTGTCGAGTAAGTACTCAGTCTGAATGCTACATGAAAATGATCTATGATATCATTAATATCCACCCTAGTTTTGTGTAAGCCCAGCCTCTATTATGGGTCTGTTTGATCCTCTTGTTGGCTGTCCAGGCCGCCTTCGTCCAATATTGCTTCGTCTATTCCTTTCAGCCCAATTCCCTCTTCCATAGGAAGGGAATCAAATATCCGGCCGCTAGGGCACAGCCGTAGCGTCTGCACCGCAACGTAAATCCATAACAGCAACGTCGCAACGGCGTGAATGGCTCCCCACACCCGAAAAAAGGGAGACGAAAATGTCGAAGCGAGTGCAAACGTGCAGTTTGCGTATACACCCTGCATCATTATCATTAGTCCCACTGAAAGACAGGACGTTGTGCTGACATACGTTTGGGAAAATCATAGACCAATACGTCAGCCTGAACGGTACCCGGGCTTTTCGTAGCGAATGCCACAATCCGAGAAAGGCCAAAATCATCCACGTGGTCCCAAAGCACCACAGCGCAAAGGCGAAGACGACACACAACACGTTGATGATTTCTCCCGTGAAGGATGTGCTTAGAAACCCGTCCGCGGCTTCGTTCGAAAGAGGTAATAAAGACTTGAATCCTGAGCCGATAAGGAGGATAGCCAAACCACCCTGCCCAGAGGGTGATAGTGGAAAGAAGACCGACATAAGCGCAGCCCCCTCTAAATAACCATATAAAATCGTGCGTAGGAGGTATACAGTGAGGAGCATCACCGTGAGCGCCAATCCCACAACAACCATACACGCCGAAAAGGTAAACGTGACTAGCGCACCTTTCGGTGTGTACGTCACAAGTGCTTGTGCGATGACGCTCCCTGCGGACGCTCCAGTAGCCAGGGTCAAGACAGGAAGCAGCCAGGCGAGGGTCATGGTCTCGAGAAAATGTTTTTGATTCGTAATCCTTGACAACTGTGAGCTCATCTCAAGGGTTTGAAGATTAAATGACTTACATCATGTGTACCATACCCCAGCAGCAGAACAAAGATACCGCAACATCTAGCCACCAAAGTGCCCATACTACGTAAACGAAAGGTCGGCCGCCAAAATCATAGGTCTCATAAATTAACGTAATTGAGACGTTGAGAAGTGTCGTGGCACCCATTGGAAAGGTCCCAAGATACAGACTCTGGACAGGATGCTGTAGCATGCGGTTCCAGATGCTTGGGAACAGGATGTATCGTGCCATGCTGAGCACTGTGAATAGCACAAATAGCACAAGGTTGAGGAAAAAGAAGATGAGAGAGAATATTTTCATGACTTGTGAATCAGTGCAATATGGGAAACTATGAAAGAGCATGGAGATCGACCCGGTCCCTGTATTACCGGAGAAGATCGTGAGTACACATTTTTGCGACCACCTGTAAGGCCAACACACTCACCCATTGTGACTGCAAACCAAGCAGGTGTGAAGTGCCTGCTGAAGTGATTAATGGTACTTTTTCCACAACAAAAGAAAGGCACTCGCCTGGCTATATCTTGCAGCGTCCTTTTTTTACGGGGGTCGTTGGTTTGCCCGTTCGCAATCATAGTAGGGTAGTGGACCATGGAAATGGTTTGAACCGGAAAACCTCATGACTTATTAAGTAAACCAATGTTATCTTACCATCGGGTTATGACGGAGTCTGACCAGCTGTTGTGAATCCGTGACGTCTCGAAAGTTTCCCAGCAGTAAGTACACGCTCACACGTACGGAAGTTACTTTAGCCTCGACGGGTGACCAACGAGCCTGCCAGTGGTTAGTATTCCAGGGCGAGACATTGGGGATATACTAACCATTAGCGTATCTTTGTCGTTGTTAATCGCCGCGCCGAGCGATGCGCTTGATCCGTTCAAATTTTATCAAGATCAAGTGGATATACAATTAACTTGCCGTGGGAACATTGAACACCCGTGTTTTCCCGAAAATGGCTCCGAATTATTCCGTTGCGTCGAGTCAGTGCTCATCGTGTAATACCTTATCCTTTTCTCTTTTCCCTAGCTCTGTTATTAGTCTGTTAATTGTATCGTCATCTCCTACGTCTTAACATCGCTCGTTGAATTTGGCTATTATGGGCTAGGAGGGCTAGTCCTAATGTCAGGACGCGCGATATATCTTCCAACTCTTTAACAAAGTTGCACCACCAGGATTCCGCTTAACGGCGAAATTGTTTAGGCTATCAGGCTGTGTACAGACGCACTGAGAAAAATAATATTACGACGCGATCAGTATAGGTCCCTTTATTTCGTTTGTGTTTTCGATTTTACCTCTCGTTTCGTTTATTTTCTTGCAGGAACGGGACTGTAATGTACACAAATGCGGACTCGAACAAAGAAACGATCAGGATGCATTTTCTGGAAACAACCGTCGTCGCAACACGGCTTGAATCTTCTCAAAGACGTCTTGGATGCGCTGCACGTATTCGTCCGAGTTTTGATCTTGCATATTGCCGGCAGGAACATCGAGCACGAACGAAGGCTGGTACAACGGGAACGCACGGTGATCCGGAATCGGCGCATCCAAAGACAACGGTCTCCCGGCCTAAGTCCCCAAAACAAGACAGCATGAGCGAGACGACCGCAACACGGCGCCACCCACCGCGACCGACGTCAAAAACGTCCACGCACGTGCAGCGTTGGGCGAATTGTACCCTCCTAACTGGTCAACTCTCGTCATCACCAGACACGCGATACGTACCGCCTCCGAGGAGAAGCTTCTTGCCCGACCAACGGTGCACGATCTGTTCGACGCACCATCCGAGCGACCCCTCGCCGTCGATCGACCAGTTCCATGTCGCCATCGGGTCGCCGGCGAGCCCGTCCACGCCACACTGGACAATGATAAAGTCGGGCTGGAATACATCCTTGATGCTCTCAACTGCAGACCACGCGCGCGCGAATGTCTTGCACGAGGCGCCCTGATGGAGTGGGAGGGCGAGCGTGAACGGATCAAAGGTGGTGTCGTCTGGATTGGGAAGCGCGGAGAGAGGAGAAGCCGGGAAGAAGCCGGGTGCGGCGTGGTGGATCGAGAGCGTCTGAAAAGCAGGGGTGGCGAACCTTGAGCATCCAAAGGACAATTATAAAATGTTTCTGACCAGGACCTGGGATGTCCCAGTCGAACTGGGGTTATGGAACGCGTGCGAGACAGCGTCCGAAAAATGGAGGTCCAAATCGAGGTACATCACGCGAGATCGCCTTGAGGGCACTGCTAGAGACAGAGTGGGCGATAGGCGTCTCAGAGCGAGGATGGCAAGGACGCAGTCGGCTACGTAGCAAAACCCAGAGGCGTGACTCTTTTGACCGTGATGTCTGGAACATTGCTATAAGATGGCAAGACGGGGAAGCAGCGGAACAGAGCTGACCTGCCTCCATCCCAACACACGGCCACATCACAGAGGTTTTCTTTGATGGCATCGACGGCCGTCAACGTCGCTCCTGCGACGAGTGGTATGTAGTCGTGCATTCCTTGGAACGGCGGACAGTCCTACGCTACATATGTGAGCTGACCACGGCCACAGAACAAAACGCGCACGTCTTCGAGCCCGAAGTGGGTGGACTGAGAGAGGTCTTGGTAGTTGTTGGAAGCATCCAAGGCATGGTCGAGGTAGTCGCGCGTATGATAAGCCAGGAGTTCTTTCGTAGTTGCTCTCCGGGGACGAAGGAATCGGATGCACTTTTGGCCGTTCGTCGAAGCCAACGACTGTATTCCGAATGCACTGACCAAGGAGTGCACCAAAAACGAGCGATTTTTGTTTGACGGCAACAAAGATGACACCTAGGGTGACGAACGTCGAGCACTTGGGTTGCTGCATACAAGGTCGAACTCACCCTGACTAGTTCGTCTGACACGATGTAGACGACTGGCAGAGCTTCGACTGTGTCCTGTTGCTGCATACCTGTGTCCATTGAAACGTTGAAACCAAAGTTCAGCTCCAACGGGTGCTCTTATGACGCTGGGATATACTATACGTCATTCAGGCTACTCGTCATCACCACACGATACGACTCGGTCGCCTGGAAACGGTACAGATCTAGTATATACATGGCATGCTAATAAGAAGTACTGTCATCGACCTTCTGGTCGTGGTTCTGCAATTCGGAATCATGAGCGCAGAAGCAAGATAAGACCTATCGCCGACTTACGAGACCATTGCACGCTCAAGATCAAGTTATCGTAACCTTTTCCGTTGAGCTTCTCCATCGCACGCTGTGCGATCGCCTTGTCCTCAAAGCTGACAAACGCAAAGCCTTTCCCGACACCAGTTTCCCTGTCCCGACCCACATAGACTCTTGCAACGCGGCCAAATGCACCAAAGAGTTCGCGTAAATCGCTCTCTTGGGTCTCCTCGGAGATATTCGTGACGCGGAGCGTGGGGAGGTCTTCTCGTGAACCAGATCCACCAGGCCGATTCATCGACTCGCCGGGACCACGGGCACCAGCACGCATCGAGGGTGGGACATACTTGCCGCCTGTCGACGGAGCGGGAGGAGCATCTGCGGCGGTTTCATCTATCGGAGGTATCTCTGCAGTTTCGAGACCCGCCAGAGAGTCCTTATAAGGACACTTGGCGGTAAAGTGGTCTCCCTTGCACAACCGACAGACGACCTTGCCCGCGCCCGCTTTCGCGAGTTCGGTCTTGATATTTTGTTCCGCAGTGGGCTCGCTTTCCGTGGACTACATGAAAATCAGACACGAATCGCGAACAGAGGCGATCAAAGGGCGCGCCTTGTTCCCGGCGGTCAGTTTGAGCACGACACTTTCACCAACGGTGGTCGTAGCACGATCAGGGCCCTCCTTGTTCCCTCTCTCCTTGCCAAATTTCGGCCATTTTTTGCGCTCGGCGACGGTGTGTTCGACGACCGACTTTTGGAGTGTTCGCTTGATCCTGCGGGTGATCTAAGGACGATCGGTTAGCTTGCCATCGGATACGCGCCGGGTCGAGGACACCTTGACTTTTTTGCCCTCGTCGTTGATGGCGTATTCGGTTGTGACGCGTATCCCGTTCTCGTCGACGTAGTCGTTGGCTAGCTCGGCGAGATCATCTACATCGTCTGCCCAGGACGTTTTTGGAGCGGCCATTGTCGTCGAGGGTCAAAAAAGGTTTATTTTGTCCGTCGGAGCTTAGTAATACACTAGCAGTAATACTTAGTAGGAACGACACGCTGCTAGCCTGTAAGGAGGGCAGTGCTAGGCACTGACGGCCATGTGTGCAGACCCACGCTTCGGTGGTCTTTGGACTCCCGTGACCCACACCTGCGATGCGACGGTGCGAAGCCATGCTTAGCGTGCCCCTCTGACAGTGGTTCGTGATCCCAGGCCATTCCATTTCTGTTCCAGTCTAGCGCAATATGGGCATCAGTAGGTCCGTCTTATCCGCATCATCGTAATTGGTCTCCCTGCCCCACATGACCACATCGTTCTGCTAGCGGCCATCCCCAAGCCCTATGCAGTGCACCGGACTGCTGCTCGTACCCTGCGTTCGGTGCCGCTTGTAATGCCTCGTGTTCAGTGACTGCCTGGTATATCGCCACGCCCACAATTCGCACACATTCGCGGCGCATGTCTCGATCATCCTCGCACTAGTCACCGATTCGGTTGGCCAAAAGTTACCGGCATGTACTGCCTCCTTTCCTGTGCATTCTTAAAATGTTTTGTCAACAAAGATTCGCTTCCTTCGCCTTCCCGTTCTTGGTCGCATTCTGCATCCCTTGCTGAACCATGAAACGGTGGTCACTGTTGGGCGCGCTTTTTGCATCCTCGCAAGCTGTCGCCTACAACATCCTTCACGACTATTCCGGCTCGACGTTCTTCAATGGCTGGAATTTCTACGGTAATATCGATAACTTGACATGGGGTACGTGGTTGGCTTTTTCCTCTCTTTTTTTTTTGCCTCATGTCCCAAGGCAATGTCACCTGGGTCAGCCAGGATGTTGCGTTCAATCAGAACTTGGCCTACGTGAACAGCGAGGATCATGTCATTATCAGAGTAGATAACTTTACGAATGTACAGTCTGGCCAGCCTCGGAACTCGGTATGCACAGCCCATTCCCTCTCTTGGAAGATGGGTACGATTCGGTCCTGCTAGGTCCGAATTACGACGCAAGAAGCATACGACCTGGGCAGTTTGTGGATAATTGACCTCAATTATATACCGTGGGGATGCTCTGTGAGTCCATGGTGCTGTGCTTCATTTCCGGACCCTAACTATATATGTGCTTTGCCCAGGTCTGGCCCGCGTTTTGGAGTTTGGGTATGTAATCGGACTAGCCTGCTTTACGGTGCCTCAGGTGACGTCTCCATCAGGGCCCAAGTGGCCCAATGATGGGGAAATTGACATTATAGAAGCTATAAACCTATACACCAACAATCAGATGGCGATTCACACCACTCAGGGGTGCTATCACAACAGCAGCTTAGACCAGTTAGGGACAACAGGGGCAACCGATTGCTCCCAGGGTTCGGGGTGTACTGTAGAGGAAACTTCACCGAACAGTTACCAGGCCGGTTTCGGTGCGGCGGGTGGTGGTGTCTTCGCCACCCAATTTGATGTTACGGGAATTTTGTGCGTATCAACGCCAGAATGATATTTTGGATCGGTACTGACGTCAGGATCACATCAGTATATGGTTCTGGAGTGTATGTTCACTCTTTCTAATGAGTAATACAGATCGTTGACGAGGAAAATCAGCGACCCGATATACCCTCTTCTATATCTCAAGCTAATTCCACGTCTTCGATGAATATTTCCTCGTGGGGAACGCCGCATGGTTCCTTTCCGAACAGTTCGCAGTGCAATATTTCGCAGTTCTTTACGCCGCAGAACCTGGTGCTGGATATCACGCTTTGTGGCGTCTGGTGAGGTTCTTGTATGTACGACCGGGCACACGTACTGAACGTCCCTAGGGCGGGCGTGCCGTCGATATACGATTCGGAATGCGCCAAGGCGGGACCCACGGGAATTTGTGTGAGTCCCGAGCAGACGTGAATGTGCGGTGCTGACCGTTTCTCATCAGTATAACGACACTGTTGTTGGGCCGGGAAGTCCGCAATACGATAACGCCTACTTTGACATCAACTATATCCGTACGTACACGACCACAGCTGCTGCACTCCAAGCTACTGGCGTGATCACGTCGAGCGCGTCGAGCACGCCGAGTACGTCGAACACACCGGGCGGCCCTCCGTCGTCGGGGAGCGCCGGCACGCGCGATAACTTGATGACGTCGCTGGCGTCAGTGCTTTTGTTGTTTGTGGGAACGTTACTGTTGACGTTGAGCATTTGAACGAACCTGACTCGGCTGGGATCGGTTGGTGCGCGCCTGGACGCTTCCGATCGTGGACTTCTCTTCGTAATTATATTTGTTGGTGTTCGCATTAGGGTTTTGTTTGTTTCGTCGATGTGCCTTCGAACTTGTGACCTTGTTTTGAATCTCAGCATCCCGTGATGGCAGTGCGATTCATTTGAGATCCATATGGTCCGTGATCATGTGCCAGACTCATTCGAGCCTCTGGCGTGATGGAAAGTCGGAACCAACATGAGGTGTGTGGTTGCTTCATGCTCTGGGGAGTTATCGCCAAGACCCGTTGAATGCCAGGGTGTTGCTAATAACCGGGTCGATGGATACGCATTCGTTTTTTCACCAACCCTTGAAGGCAGAGTCGCCGAGGCGATGCAGCGGATGGCTACCAGCTACGAATGGTGTGCCACCCCGTGGATGAAATCCCCGTGGTCACCTGCAGAGTCCCCGGAAGGGAGCTTAGTCGCCTTAAAGCATTGGCGTTCCTGTCGCGCTTCTGGAAGCTATATAGACCCCAGCATGCTGGCTCTCTTCTCCTGCCTTTCGGCGTCTACACCATTAGCTTTCGGACATGGCATCGATCCCCCAGAGTCCGTCAGAGAAAATTGACAACAAGGCTTCCAGCATCGACGATGGCCCCCGCGGGGACCTCGCTTTTCTTGCCCAAGCCGCTGCGAACGAACATGCCTTGACGCCGCTCCAGGCTATGGTTACCCACTGGCGCGCTCTCTTTTGGTGTCTATTTATGTGTATTGGTGCGCTCTTGTGGGGTTATGACTCTCAGGTGCGTCCTACCTTCGGCGTCACGTTTACTGTCCGAGATTGAGTTCGATTGACGCCATGTGCCGCGACCAGATTGGCGGAGGATTGCTCAGCATCCCACAGTTCCGCCTGGACTTTGGATACGTCTTCGAAGGCGACCCTCTCTTGCCCGCAAAATGGCAGAGTGCATTCAACAGTGTCAGCTCAATCGGGGGCATGTTTGGCGGTCTTTCGCTGGGTTGGATCTCTGACCGACTTGGGCATGTTATTTTTCTCTGAACCGTTACCTCCGCTGACGACATCCGGCCACGGTCAGCCGGCGTGGGGCTATCGTCATCGCGTGTTTTGTGTCCATCATCGGTGTCTTACTTCAATTCCTCACTCCCACGCATGCGAACGGAATGCTTCTCGTGGGGAAGCTCATCAACGGGTTTTCGCTCGGTTCGTGGTTCCTGAAAACGTCTCCGCTGATTACTCATGTTCGAGCGTAGGGATGTACGTTTCTTGCGCTGGCAGTTATTGCGCTGAAGTGTCGCCACTCGCTTTGCGGGGTATCACCACGGCTGCTATCAATCTTTGGATCGTTCGTGAGTCTAATTGGCGCATCTCGGGGTTTGTTGCGCCGCTGACGACATCTCAGTTGGTCAATTGTATGCGTCTCGTTCTTATATAGCATTGCTTTGTCTTTTGACCAGGGCGTATTATTGTCGATAGCATGTCCAATGGCGTCATCCGGGGCACCGGAAACTGGACAACGCCATACGCCTACAGGCTCCCCTTGTGAGAGACATTCCGTCTACATTATTCTAGGCTTAAGTCGCCCTCAGTGCTCTCCAATGGATTTTCCCCGTCATCCTCTTGGTCGGCCTTCCGTTTGCGCCTGAATCGCCTTGGTGGTGGCTCGTGCGAAAAGGGCGATATGAGGACGCGGAGAAGGTCTTGATTCATCTCGGGGGACCGACGATCGATTCGAAACGTCAGCTACAGCAAATTCAGGAGACAGTCCAACTGGAGGACTCATACGCTGCGACGGCAACATACTTGGACTGCTTTAGGGGTAAGCCGTTTCCGTCGCGGGCATCGGGGGCTTATCTTACCCCTGAGTGATGTCCCAGGTGAAAACATGAGGCGTACGGTTGTTGCCATGATGGTTTTCGTTCTTCAACAATGTGCAGGTAAGGCACGGCAAAAGGGTGCGCCTGATATAGTAATCAAACGATGTTTTCAGGCGTGGTTTTCGTTTTGGGATACAGCACATACTTTTTCGAGCTCGCTGGGTTTGCCAACAGCAAGGCTTTCGATCTCGGCGTGGGAGTCACCGCCATCGGAGTACGTCCGCAACATGTTCCGCGGCGCTGTTCATGATCGATGATCATTCTGCATAGGTCGTGGGCAATCTGTTGACATTTTACACCGTCAACAGCTTCGGTCGTCGTTTCCTCTTCAACTGGGGCATGGCCGCCTCCACATTCATCTTGCTCTTGATCGCATTCATCTGGATCGGGAAGGAGCAGCAGTCTGCCAAATGGGCGGTGTCTGCATTTGTACGTTGCTGTCGTTCGTCAGCGTCTACCTTGGTATACTGAGACCTCGGTAGACGATCATCTACAACTTTGTATACCAAGCTAGCATGTGAGTTCGAACTTGCATGTGTCTCTATCGCTAGTCGTTGACGAGCGAACAGAGGACCACTAGGCTATGTTATTTTCGCCGAAGTGTCATCTGCCAAGCTCCGATCCAAGACGGTCGGTATTGGTATTTGGACCAACTCACTATGCGGCATGCTTGCCAACATTATCATTCCCTACCTGTGAGTCGTGCCCCTGTCGCCCTGGCTAGTGCTCAACGTCCTTGCAAGCGTCACCCCCAACGAAGCCAATTTGGGCGGCTACGTTGGGTTCATCTTTGGCGGTCTTGCGTTTGCAGGTACGATTTGGGCCTACCTTTTCATTCCAGAAACAAAGGGACGAACTGTGGACGAGTGCGTTTTTTTTTTGTGTATTTCTTATGATCTGGCTCACTGTTGGACAGGCTTGATATGTTGTTTGAAATGCAGGTGTCCGCGCGGTCGTTTGGATCGTATGACTTGTACGAAAATAGGGTTTGAGGGGGGAGAAGACTTCATGTCAACTCGACATGGATACTTGAATTTGGGTGAAGTTGCATGTCTTGTAAGTGTACAAAGTATCGTAATCCATCTATGGCATCTTGGAAATGCATGGGGATTGTGTCGAGCGACTACCCGAGTTGCATGGTCACGACCACTTTGCCTATCACCCGTTCGTTGAACGCACAACGTCACTCGAAGAGAACCTTATGTAGATCATTAGTAAACCCGATTCCGACGAAAACTTGCTTCCTAATTCCCAGACAGCTTAGGTGTCAGTGGCTTCCGGGCCGTACTGCTCTCCACCACGAGGCTGGCGCCAGCACGAAGCTAGGTGTTTCCTCATGTCCACCAACTCGGCGTTCTCAGCATGGGGGATGCGCGAGATCTGCTAGTATCCCATGACCATTTTAACGGCTAATGGGAAACACGGACAGGCTGGATAATGCATCTTGCCGCCAGGGAACTACTATAGTTGGCTCATGTAGCATGGACCAACACCGCAGTCCAAATCATCATTTCGCTCCTAGTGCGGTGTTTACAAGTGCTTCTCACACGTCAGTTGTAAGGCCCGGCGACTTCCATAACACTCTCATGAGCCCTCGAGTCGTATGCGATTTTCATAGTGACGTATATTCTTTTGGGTGTATAGTCCCTGCAGGAATGTGGTCTTTACACGATAGACGTCCCCGTTTTCACATTATTAGCCACGGGTTTCGTCTGGGAAACAACCATGGTTAGAAGTCTGCGAGAACGTTGCGACCATTTACGGCTGTCAAGCGGCTATAGATGACGTGGATAGAAGAACGACCTGACACCAGGGGTTTGATCATCGTTATCATCCAAGAGTTCTTGAATTGCTTGCCACTGCCACCGTCTTTCAGTGGCTTTTCTTAACGCATTCGCCAAATACAGTTGATGAGCTACCTGTGATGAACTTGGATATGAATTTTTTTTTCTGTTCTCGATCAGAAATATTTGGAAATGGTAAGGACAACGGGCGTTGTTTCCCAGTGCTTTGTAGTATCTCCTGGATTCGACTATCTGTACACACGTTTGGGTATTCGGACTGGTACCAGGCTTTTATTCTGGAACAGAGGCGTGTTTACAGATCCGCTCACCCAAGACATGATGCGGATTGGGTTGCAAGTAAATTCAACACCGATCTGCACAGGTCGCTCACCTTTCGCGTTGTATACTTCTGCATCCTTTTCTGATGCGAGGCACGAAGCATTCCCGCCGCGCTATACAATGTTATCACTTGCAAGAGCGTAGTTACGCATCTCACAGATGTGCCTGGGATTCAAAGAGGAGAAATCGGGCAAAGGCCTGATGCTTTGCTGTTTGTGGGATGGGTGTATATGGTGAAAAGCATCGACGTACTAGTAGCCTTGTTCGGGACGTTGCATGTGCGCCACTAATCTGCTACTACGGCAATACTATGAAGTTAACCAACCCACTGGTACCTGTATCGCCTCCGATCTATCGCCCGTTTGTGAGTGAGCCACCCTTGAATACTATGGGCAAGCTTAAAGCCGCAATTCGCACACTCTTCAACTCGGCCGCTCGTACTGTACTACGTCGTAGCCCCGATCTCACCAGGAGAGCCTTACCGAACACGATTGGAACGAACAACAAATAAATTAAAATAGATTTCGGTCCGATCGTTTTTGTGTATACAACTTTTACTCTTCACCACCAGAATGGAACCTTTGCATTGTTTACATCTGATCGCCGGCCTCAAGACAACTCCCCAAATTCTCCCGGAATCTCTCCACCATATCGCCCTGCTCGCAGAGCAACATCCCTCTTGACAAGTCGGACGCCTCGCTTCGGACACCTTCCAGGGTTCTATCCTCGTCCAGGCAGGGCCGATCTAGCCGAAAGACATCCACGAATCTAATCCCAGAAAGGGTGTCGACGACGCTGTGCTGCGACGTCACCTGTAATTCGGTACCGATTCCCCGGCAGTGATGAATGCCATGGCTATACAGCTCTCGTATGGAAATGAAAAACCGAGGCGCCATTATGACCATGACGGCAAGCGAAACATTGTTTGAAAAGTATAGAGTCAGTGATATGTTACCGGTGTCTTTCAACATTATCCAGGACACAGTGTTGTAGATCACGTCACTGTAATATTAGATCATGGATGCGTTGACTTGACAGAGGATAAGAAAGAAGGAAAGAAAGAAAACATACATGACGAAATAAATGATGCCGTCCCTTGCGAGTATTCGTAGGTATCGGTTAAGTTGCCACTGTTTCGTTGCTTTGTACATGGTGGCAGCTTCAATCACTGTTTTCATAATAGCGAGAACGAAAAGCGCTACACTCAAAAGCAACCGCGAGCCGCATGCATACAAGCCAGAAACCCAGGAAGGCGGACTGGAGAGTACAATCTTGCAGCATGATATATGTGCTACTCGAGCCACTGTACTGCCTGGAATGGCAATGTCATAGGAAAAAGAGCGTGTAATGTTGTGAATCAAACACACCTTCCAGGATATTGTCGAATTTGATATATTTCACCAAGACGGCTACAGATGTAGCAATCTGCATCAGGTAAAGAAACAGGAGGATGTAGAGGATAGCCTTGGATCGATACCACATCCCATAGACCCGTAGGATCATAATCACTGTAATTTGAAAGAACCAAATGTAAATGTCAAAATGAAAATCAAAGAAATCAGTTGCTCACAGTCGGCAGCAAAAAGAAATGCTTCAACAACCAAACACATTGCCAAAAACACTATCGCGCCTTCCGAAATCCATGTGTCATAACGGTACTGTGGAAGTCTACCGGCGCTTACAACTACGACAATTTTTGAGCAAGTATCACTTGCTCTGAGTTCGGATACACACATCTACGGCAGTATGTTGAGAATACAATTGTCCGAACGAAGAAAGATGACTGACTCTCTGTGGACCGGGAACAAGGGTTACACAAGCTACGACAAAGTAATCCGGTGAGCTTGTATTCATTTAGACCCATGAGAACGTACCTAAAAGGCTTCGGGACAGAACGACTGTGAGCCAAATCATGGAAATCACTGCGACCTTACATGAAAGACGAAAGACCAGCATAGCGTATCTATGGAGTTGTCTATGTAAGCTCGAGAAAATGTCGGATGGAGTCATCATTACGCACTACCAGAAATGCTACTGAAACCCAGGTCCAGGGTCTGAGCTGCTGTGTGGTCAAGAAGATGCCCTTCATGATAATATTACTCCCATACCCAAACATATTCTATCTTGAATCCTTGTTAGGAGATATGAAGAACATCCATGAGGCAAGAAGGCATACTTCTTTCGTCCAAGTGAGCACTGCGTGAATTTGTTAAATGGACATTGCGGTCTGAAAAGTATGGGTCTCACAAAAATCATATCCAACTAGAGTGACAATTGAAACTGTATTTATCTAGATTATTAGCTTAAAGTTGAAGCTGGATGCATCATACTTGGCATGTAATTATGCATCCAGAGAAATTGAAGGGCATTTTGTGATTGAGAAGCCATGGAAGTCGACGTAGCAATGTTCGGCGACAGCCAAGTGGGATGAAATCTGGGTCTACTTAGTTGGAAACAAACACGCACTTATCCCATCCCAGCACACTTTAAATTGCGCTAAGTACGGTATATATAGTAAAGTCTCGTTATACGATCACGGAAACACGGATCATTGTTTGATGAGAGACTAGGTGAAAATTTCAGACATCTAGCCGATAGCAAATTTAGTCAGTAGTTAGTATCCAAGTGTTTTCAACGAGAAAAGGACCTGAATATAATAGTAAGGATCGACATACTCTACGTGTACTATTTCTGGGAAGTGCATGTAGCGAATTTCAGAACATTGGAGGCTGGTGTAAAAATAGAAAAAGCATACACAGGAAAACAAAGCTTTCCATCTTACGTGAGTATGGAGTTAAGGCGGAACGGATACACTTTAGACCCAGTTCGGTGCTGGGTATACACGCCCGGTAGTAAATTGTATCAGGAAGATATCTAGAACGGTAAATAACTATTAAACATTGAGTGTATATGTTACATATAGTTTTCGCGCAAGATAATTTCAATAAAATCCTCACTTATCCCGCACATCTCATTTTGAATGGCTAGGCCGGATGTCAAGTCAGGTGCCACATGATATCTTCGGCACCCCTAGTACAGCTTTTTTTTTCATGCTGGTATTATCTTTATGACAAAGCCTTACAGAAATATCGAACAAATTTATTTGACCGATATCTGGAGATTACACCCAAAGAATATAAAAGTAGTGATAAGCAAAATTTTTTTGGGCACAAAGGTGGAAGTCAAATGTGCAACTCACCCAACCAGACAAACCATACTTATACATAAAACCACCACACCATAAGCCTGCAGTTGACATCCCTGGCTCATTACAGTCATCCACTGGCATTTGAGCCACCACCAGCACTTGAGCCAAACCTTAGATAATCTATAAAAGGAAAGATACATTTTGTGCCTAAGCAAAGCCCTAACAGTGATATGTATATATGTAGTATGATCACATTTACATACATACATAAGTATAATATACTAAAGACAAAAAGCAAAGAAAACAAGCACAAGACTACAAAAAAGCTATTAAAATACTCCAACTACTAAGGCCTGAATATAGGAACAAAGTAGGTCTTTAATGTCTTCAAGAGTGTCACCTTGGGCTTTGGCATCAAGGGCTTATCTTCAGAGACTTGCTGGTGGAGTCTTGACACCAGGCCTTGCTAGCGGGGACTGGCTACCCCTTACTAGGTCAAGAACTTAGAGAGGGCTTGCTTAGGTGGAGAGGAACTTCCTTAACTTTGGAGGGAAGATCTAAGACTTCAAGACTGGGGATCCAGTTCATATATGAAGGGACTACAGTGACCAAATAAACCATTGCAATATTTAACACTCATTCATTGTTTGAAGTGTATTGTAGCCAGAACCAAAAATGGTACTTTGACTTAATGGAATATATTAAAGTAGATGCTTTTGGCTACTGAATTGCCTCCTAGGTCATGTGATTTGGATCAGAAACTGTTGAGATATAGCCATTACAAAAGTGTCACTCCACTGCAACAGTTTTTTCACTTTTAAAATAGAGCATAAGATCAGTTTATATTAAAGCATGATTAAAGGTAAAATTGAATATACATATACAAACATACTGTTTGAGTTCAAAATAGCTCCCATGCTTCTTTTCTTCTTTCTTCCATCATCATGAAGTCTCTCTTTGTTGATCAAAAGGCTACTATTATTGCTCAGCTTCATTTTGGCTATTCTGCCCATTCTATTGCCTCCTATATGGGAATTAATGTTTCCACTGTATCCAGGCTTCACTCTAAGGAATGTCCAGACTTGAACAAGTCATGTGTTATGTTTCATCCTTAGTTTCTCTTTCTTTTCCTTAAATGTGTTTATATATGGACTTATATTTCTTTTTACAATAGCTATTATACTTGTCCCAGGTAGGGTGCAAATGTAGCCTTGGATGAAACAAGTACCATTTCTACCTGTTAAAGAGATTTAAAGATCCTCATATTGAGATTGCATGAGAGAGCGTCCACTCAAGAGTAGGATGAGGACTTGGTGCTCGATGACTTAACGGAAGAGAACGCTGAGGAGCAAAGTAAACTTGGTATTAACCAAGGAGAACTAAACTAAGGTATATGGTGCTTATGTGTACAACTAATATAGATATTGACACTCAGCACAGACCAAGTAAGAAAAGGAAATTGAAAGTATAACTGGGCTATCTGATGACTGAAGCATAATAGTGATGTAAGTGAAAATGACTAGTGGAGGGAGTCTGCATCAGCAGACACAATGCTGAAGTAGTCCATATAAGAGCATTGTGAAAGAAATAAGATAAGTCCTTAGAATCTGAGACGAATTGTAACATTACCCCCTTTGTATCTCCTAAAGCACTGCAAAGGTTAATAGCTATCAATATACACATTAGGGGATCTAATCATGTTCACGTATGCCACGTCATCCAGCTGGTCATCCGAAGGAGCTGGGGAGGGTGTACGAGGAGTGGGTGCAGGACGGCACTGAATATGGGAGATGGGATAGGGGCAGCTTCAAGTGGTTCCATATGCAGCGGCAGCACAAAACCTGGTGGGTGAGATAGGCAATCCAAGATGAGTGGCGGTTCCAGTGGAAGTGGATGGCCAAAAGGACTGTTGGGACGATAATGAAGATGACAAGGATGCAGGTGGGGTGTTGCATCATAATGGGCACCAATTGGTTCAATGACCTGGTGCCCATCTTAGGCAATGATAGCATTGGTAGAATTGGCAGTTGATCTGAATATGGCCTAAGCAGTGACATTGGTAGCAGGCTTGATTGTAACAGGGGTGATTTGCTGGTAAGAGGTCGAAGCCATCGTTGCCTGACCACTAGGCGTCTACTTGTGCAAACACACACTCTTCTTCCAGGTCTAAGGGTGCCGACAAGGCTGATGGGATCGAGGGGTTGGAGGAGAGTCGAGACGACAAGGCTGGTTTTGTTGCGAGATGCTGGAAGTACTTGTTAACATCTGGGAAGAATTCTGTCATATCTAGCTCATGCATGGCTGTGATCAAATTTTCCTGCATTGACATATGAATCTGCAGTAACTGCTGTCCTTCTCCTTCAGTTCTAGGGTTCTGAGCAAGGAGATTGCTCATAGTAGCAATAGAAGTACTTTGCAAATAGAGCATAAATAAGGTATGGAGAGCAGACCTGGGTTTGACATGTGCGTCAATACACATGGCGTAGCGCAAATCTGCAAGAATTTGGTCATATATAATAGCTTTGATGACTCCTGTGAGGGGTTCCTTTCAGCGATGGGCAGTTCGAGGGACATCTATAGTGAAGGTATGGAGATTGGTGGGGCTAGGGGAAGATGATCGCCAATTCCATTGTTCTTCGGCTATCTGGGTCCATACCTGGACCGGGGTTCTGGTAGGGGATGTCAAGAGTTCACAAGCAAGGGCTTCGATGGCGGCAGAGATAACAATAGGGGTTATTGGTCAAGTGGACAGAGGAGAAGGTGCAGAGGATCGAGTGAGGTCAGAGGGGGATGATATTGTGGAGGTATTGGTGGACATAGTTGAATGATCAAGTTCACTGGTGTTTGTCAGATTCTAAGTCACTTTTTATAATCAGCAAGAATGGTCTGTGCATGCTTCATATCTTTTTCTAGGATCCAGGAGTCCTTTTCTGCTGTATACCCTTTCCATCGGATCAGATAAGAGCGTGCCGTCGGTCGTCCGCAGTGGCATATTATTCATTCGATTTCATACTCCTCCTCTCTGCCGATAAGGTCAGGGGGTGGTAATGGGAAATTCGATCCATATGTCTCGGTCTCTGTATACCTAGATAGGAGGGAGGCATGGAACACATTGTGGATTTTCCAATGTCTTGGAAGGCATAACTGATAAGTGATTGATGATAGTACCTTTGTAATGGTAAAAGGACCTTCCCGTTACGATGCAAATTTGGAATCAGGAATGGCCTGTCGGAGGTTGTATGATTCTAACCATACTCGTTCTCCTATCTTGAATGGTTGAAAATGTCGTCAGGCTCATGCCACCATTGTTTGTCTAGGTAGTTTGTGTGCAGCGATTGCTTCTTGTCGACTAGCCATCAAATTCCGCAGTCTGGTTTCTACTGCGGTAGTTCTGTTGTAGGTACCATTGCTGGGAGGGCAAGAGGTTCGTATCCCAGGATTAACGAGAATGGCAATTTCCCTGTGACCGAGTGGGGCCGGTGGTTATGGATGAATTCTGCTGTGGAAATGTGTGCAGTCCATTCTGTCGGATATTGTCCACATACGATGTGTAGGTATGTTTCTATTTCTTGGTTTACTTGTTCTGTTTCTCCATCGGTCTATGGGTGATATGTGGTTGACAATGCGAGTTTATAATTTAGGAGTTGACCCAACTCTTTAGTGAATGCTGACATGAATTGGGGACCTCGGTCTGAGATAATTTTTTTGTATAAGCCGAAGCATCGATATACTGAGTGGAAGAACAGGTTGGCTATTCCTTCTGCTGTTACTGTCTTTGTAGTGGGGTGGAGAATTACCCCCTTTGTAAGCCCCTGGTCGACCACGACCAGAAGGGCATCAAAACTGGAAGATGGGGGGAGGTCAGTGATGAGGTCGCAAGAAATCTGTTGAAAGGGGCGTGTAGATATGGACGGGATAGGGGCCAGCGGAGGAGTGGTTGGGTGCATATTGACTTTCAGTTGTTGACAGGTGCTATTACACTTGTACTGGGTAGGTCCAAGTGTAGCCCTTGAGAGACTTGACCTCCAGGGCAAGGCAAGATTCCAGAGCAATCAGATATCCTATCAGCATACTAGCATGAATAGGATCAAGACGAAAGGATGGAGTCCAATGAAGGACTCATCAAAAATGCATGCCATACGGCCATGCCAAGATACTGGGAATACAAGAGGACTTGGA
>JBBPKM010000147.1:0-20206 GCA_038089255.1 Austroboletus rostrupii
GGTGGATCGAGCTCGAATCCACTTATCGCGAGCGTCTCGACCAACGGAAGAAACTCTACGCGAAGCATGGCAAATCAGTGATCGACGAGCTGCCCGGCAGTCAAGCCGCCTCACGAGAATGCATGGAAATGGTTATCCAGTACCTCTGTCAGCGGTACCCTAATCAATTTCATTACGACGATTGGAAGGGAGTGTTCTCCAACCGTATCCTCGGGGTCGAGGTCGACATCAGTACTGTCCGCCCGCTCGTGTTTCTCCTCGAGCACGTGCCAGAGGATTTTGCCATCGTACAAGAAGATCCCGAGACGGGCTTGTACGTCTTGCGAGCTGGGGTGCTATGTTCGGCCGTGGGCTGGAACATAAGCCATAAGATAGGAAAGCCGCTGCACGAAATTCATGCGCCCGTCCCGGATTACAAGGAGAATATGGCATTCTCAATGGACAGGTAATGGGATTCCTTGATTCATATCTACACGAACTCACTTTTTTTAATAGATATTTTTCCAAGATGCCCTGTGACAAGCCAATTCAACGCGGTTCATGGGGCCTCGAGGTTGGAGAACCCTTGTTTCTCCAGACGGACGAACGAGAGTGGAGCCATCGTCAGGCACAGGATCCCGACGTTTCGCTCTCGAACATTTACTTGCGCGTGGACTGGCAAACGTTGCGCCGAATGCCCAAGTCGCAGGCGATTGTATTCAACTTCAAGGCGCTCTTCACGCCCATCACGGATTTCCGGCGAGAGCCCTATATCCCGAAGCTTGTGCTCAAGATATTGTTGGAGGGGAAGAAGTCGATCATGGAATACAAGGGCACTTGGCACATTGAGCATAAAGTGGTACCCGCCCTGAGGGAATGGGCAAAGGAACAGGAAGACAATGGAGTGGTTCCCAAGGATTGGGAGGAGAGGACGCTAGACGAGGATCCATTTTATCCTGGATGGAAGGAACACTACCCGATGCATGTGTACTAGGATCTGCACATACTCAATTACTTGGCGTGGAGGCGGTGAGTTCTGACGCAACACACTCGGCGAGTCTGTAGCCTGGTCATATTACAAATTGTGGTCAGTCTCGTGGAAGCCTACCGGAACTGGGTCTCATCTCTACCATTTTCCTTATTCTCATGTTTTTTAAAATCTCGTTTGGTGCCCCGGGGCGTTTCCCCTTAATAGACACTACGTACAAATAAGGTGTAGGGAAAAGAGAGGGATAAGCGATGCTTAGGCACCGCCTATTCCTCTTTTTCCCCTGACACCTTCACTCGGATTGAAGCGACTTAGAGAAAGCGCGCGACGGATTCTGGGCGACAAGAAAATATTTCAAGACGAAGGTGTATGTACATGCACCAGACCTTTATATACCCGTCGGAAGTTGTCCATACGCACACTACCATACCATATCGGTGAAAGCTTCGAAATAGATGAGAGAATGTTGAGGGAAATACAAATGAAAATCGAAACGCTAACCTAAGCCTGCCACCATGATCGGTTCTACTGTGCCATATTCGTCACCGTCACAACAAGTACAAACAATTTCCGAGATGTCCAACAACCGGTAGATATCGGCGAAGATATTCTCGATGATGATAAAGGCATAGAGGAGAACGACCACTTGTTGTCGTTTTAACCTGACTGTAGCCTATTCTATCCCGCACATAAGAAACCATTCTCGTTGCAAAGTACCGTTGAAAGGGGTGCTTAATAGTCTCCGCTGAGGCTTTTCGCCTTTGCGACCATGCACACGCCCAGTTCTGCTAGACCACATTCGACCTCGCGGGTGCAACGACCATCATCGAGCCTGTCACACAGACCGGCGTCGAGTTTGTCTACAACTCGTCCAGCTTCGAGCGCCTCGTCGCTGAGACCACAGTCGCGCATCTCGACGCGTCCGAGCTCGCGTCTGTCACGACCCGCCACCCGCCAAACGACCCGCCTCTTGCCATTGCACCAGTCGCTCGTTTCCCAGGTGACTGGATTATCGCCAAACACCGACGATGAAAACTTTCGTACCGCTGTGGAGTTCGTGTCCAGAAACCTGGACTATTCCTCCAAGGCTGCCACAACCACCGACATGGCTCTCATGGACAAACACTTTGGAGGGTATGTGTCTCTCGAGCACCCCCATGTCGTGCTTGTGCAGTTGTAACTTGTAATAAAGGCATATTCTCAAGGCGCGTGTCAACTCGTACGATGCGCTAGCAGGCGCGCTGCAAGAGGCGTATTGTAAAGTGAAGCAACAGGCAAAGGAACTCACCGACCTCGATGAGCGGATAAGAGTGACTGGATATAGTTCTGTCCAGCGGATTTCGTGAACTGACATGTTGCACAGCTGGCACACCTCCCGGACCATCTGCAATTGCTTGTACGTGCTTGTCTCGTATATTTCTCTTCGCTGATGTTTCTGGGTAGATCGCACTGTCATCTCCTCCCATCGATGCGACTCATGCTTTTGCCGAGGTGTATAAAGATGTCCAACCAGCAGGGTCTCCTGAACCGATCACTTGGAAGGAGATCCTTTCTGAAGAACCATTCGAAGGACAACACTGGGAGGGTGCTTATGGACTGCCTCCTGGTAGCACTGTCGAGGGCTGGGAAACAAGGAGTGGTGGAAGTACACCATCGCTTTCCCCTTGGGATGAAGACGACTTTCTGGACAGTGCCAGCGATGGCACAGCACCTTCTTTGAAAGATTTGCCTTCGCCAGTCACGGAAACATCTGGAGAGTCAAACACTCATCATCGCACGCATTACCAGAAGAAAAACAATAGTCTTCAGTTGATCGAACAGCTCAAAGCACGTCAGTACTGGAGAGATGATTGGAAAATGGATGTAGATGTGTCAAAGTCGTTTTACATAGGCGACCCCTCTACGCTCGGTATACATCCGTAACCCTGGTTTATTATATGGACTTATATTTACTTGGTAGGTCCCACCATGCTCCGTGTGCTAGGGGAGAGCACAACATTGAAACTCGTTGGTCCAGAGCGAGAGGTACGCTCTGCTTTCTTCCCCGAGAAATTAGTGTGCCGAACAGAATGTGTATAGAAATATATCCACGAACGCGATGCGGTGCGCGAGGTACTAATGTGCCTTCAAGGACGGAAGAACCTGATGATTTACACCACTCCGGACACATTCTCTTCAGTGGTATGGGCTTAACCATGTGAAGAAGTGTTCATGAAAATAACGAGATGCTAGCCTTCTCCGACCGCACCGCGTCTACTCCACTTTACGCTAACAGCGCAATCATCAATCATTGGTGCCCTTGCACAAGTGACAACTACTGTGTGCCATCTCCGAAAGTTTGTTTCTGCCATCCTTGACAACACTCCCGCTGCACATGAAATTACTCCAAGCGGGACCATGCACCTACTCACCCACAGCGTCCGATCAAGAACAATAGAGGCTTTCGCTGATGCCGTAAACGCACAAATCCAAATATTCGATGGATGGTGCGCCGAGAAAGAGGAGGCGATTTGTCGTTCTCTGGCCGGCAATGGTGACCCACTCGTTGTCAGTCTTCTCAGTTTGGAGAAAGATGTCCGAGATGCGTTTTCAGGGACCTTTGACGCCGTGCTAGATATGTTACATCGACTCGTCGGATATATCTGTCATTTCCAATCTAGACTCGACCAAGCTGTTTGGAATATCCCCAACATGACTACTCAACTTCCACCTGCAATTGTCTCGGCACTTTTGCTTGACCTTTTGCTGCAGGCAGTAGAAGAGCAATGGTACATGGGTAACGTTTCTACCTCGGACTCTCTTGCCACTGTCTTTGCGAAAACCTTGGAGCCGATATGGAATATGATTGGGAAATGGCTCAAAGATGGAATACCCATCCGGAATGCCTGGGATCCTCTGAATGACACTCAAAACCTTGACGAGGAATTTTTCATCGAGGATAATGAGCTCTCGCTAATGGATCCTGATCTCTGGGAAGATGGCTACGTCCTTCGGAGCCCTGTCGTTTTGGAGGAAGGGGAAAGGAAACAATGCGCTGTTCCGGCATTCTTGGGACCGGTGGTTGGCCACATCTTGGCAGCTGGCAAAGCTGTCGGACTCTTACGCATGATGGGCATTCATTTCTTTTCTGAAAGTGCACCCGGAGACCAACATTCCCCCATTGATTGGAAGAGGTTTACACAGTTGGTCGAGTTGAGTGGAACTTGTCTGAGAGATGCCGAGTCATTGTCGCATCTGATATCGGAGGAACTCTCTGCTTATTGCCTTGCCGCTGGTCTGCGATTGTCAAGGGTACTCACTGACGAATGCGAACTGTCGCACCACCTTGCGGCTGCCGAAGGGTTGTACTTGATGACGAGAGGAGACGTGATCAGCAACTTTGCCGACGTCGTATTCGCCAAGGTGCGTCCACACCTGAAAATTCTCTGAACTGTCATTGAGATATATGTTGGTTAGATGGACAATCAGCAGGCGTGGAATGACTTTCATTTCTTGAATAGTGCATTAAGAGACGTCATCGAATCGACCAAGTCTGACTGGATCGACGTCTCCCTCATTCGGCTCTCGTACAGGGGTACCAAAGCCACCGCGACATCTAATACAATCAAGATGATCGACGGGCTGCTTGTCGAATACGCCGTTCCATTTCCCCTGACGTATGTATTTACACCCAACGTCCTGCAAAGCTACCGTTCTCTTTTCGTCTTTCTCCTTCAGGCCAGGAGAGCAAAGTGTGTTCTCGAAAGGATCTTGCTTCGCGGAGCGGTGCGAAACGTCGGGCTAAGGTCGGAACTTCAGGCGTTTTACGCAATGCGAGGAAAGCTGTCGTGGTTCATCAAGTGAGTGAGGGCCACAGCTCTATGTTCATGTCATATTCATTAACTGCAGTGCCCTATTTAATTTTCTGACTATGGACGTATGATGACATTTAGTTCAGTGGTGTACGGAATCTGACTCTTGTCATGGTTCAGGTGATCCATGTTCAGGTGCTCAAATTCAAGTCTGCATTCCAAGAAGTCAAGTCCCTTGATGAAATGATCAAGCTTCACAAGGACCAGTACGTCTTGTTTGCGTCCTCCCACTTGGCTCTTACCCACCATTGGTATGCCATTTCAGCCTCGACACGTTACTATGCAAATGTTTTCTCGACTCTACTGTACGTACCTTTCCGCTTCCATTCTTTTGTCCCTCTCTCACTCGCGTCCCGTAATTCGCTGAGTAGACATCGTCACTTTTAAAAGCGATCCTAAGCGTATTGGACATGTGTATTCACTTTAAGACGCTCTTCACTACGTATGTGGGGGACACGACGCACGACATATCCCGCTTGTCGATCAGCATGCGGCGGCATCGGAGTCGCCGCCAGCGACAGCAGCGCAGGGACGTGATCGGATTCTCTGCTCCGACCCCCGCCGACACTGATTCTGATTCTGATTCTGACTCGGGTGTGGATGACGAAGGGGCCGAAAAACCTTTGGAGTGCGGTGAGCCCTCGTTCGTGGATGCGTACGCTGAAGAGGACGTGTCGACGCGGATGGAAGCGATGACGAAAGAGTTGGATGGGTTGGTGAGGTATGTGCGGCGTGGTGCGGAGAGTTTGGCGAGGGTATCGTCGGATGTTGCGTCTGCGTTTGAGGTGCTGGCGTTTACGCTCGAGGATTGGGATTCGTGAGCGTGGTGAATGAGTGAATTGCGCCTCTGTGACTCGATGCATGTGATTATGATACCGTGCATGTGACGTTAAACTTACAAGCCAAATTAGGCGAGTTGCCCTTGACGTAAACAAGTCACCCGTATGACGAATATGTGACAAACTAACATTTAGGAGATCAATAGAGTAGCTACATATAAAAGTTTGCCAGTAGCATAGACGAAATATTATCAACATTTTCCCCCATTATTTCCTCGTCGCCTGCAACGACTGCCAAGCTGCATTCCTCTACGCTTTATATTTTTCCCACGATCGTAGCCTCTCTAGAGACGTTGAGTGTGCCAACATGTGAAACCTTGAATTGGCTAGGTAGCTGAAGTCAAAGCCCACCCACCATGTTGGCATTGATTCGAAGATTCCAGTGCATGCTCATAGTCTTTGCCCTCTTGGGACCGCCCATCGTTCTTTTTTTCCTCATCCCTTTGCTAAGCCCAACACCGCTCCTTTTTCTTTGTCTTATTGGAATTGCAATCAGTTTTTGTGTTACACTCCCCATGCCAAGTGAAGGGGATGAAGCACCTTGGACATATATGTTTACTACAGCCCATCTCGTCTATTGGTCTCTATTGCTTTTTCGAATAGGTATTGTCAGGCTCGCAAATTGTCAAGAAGACGCAGGTAAGTTTTCAGTGTTCTAATGTGTTAACCTGTATTACTTATGATATGTAGTGAGGCTGGACTCGGGCTTCGACATTAGTGCACTCACTATTGTTGGCACCACTGTACTTTCTTTGTACATTCTGGGCAAGGCACACCTCGACTTCAATCAGATGTACTTCAAAGCCCCTGGAGACAATCCACTCCAGGGCCCACCCCAAGGCCCACCTAAACACCCACTTGAAGGCCTGCCTGAACGTATGTTGCACTTTTACCGTGAAGTAAGTTCTATTTTGTGCATTTAAAAAGTAATATATTGATATATGTTCACTCCGACATGCTGACTCTAATTATCAACTGGTCATCAATCAGAATGCATACGGTGATGGGGACAAAGACGAAGATAATGAAATGACAGAATCAAGAATTGTATTGTAAATTAACAATTTGCAACTTTAATATTGTTCCGACTCTCCACTGTACCCACCTTTCGTCGCTGATGGCGTCTGTTGCGCCACCTCGCCCTCGTCGTCATCACCATTGTGGTCGTTACATCCCCCCTATCCTTGTTGCTGCCGTTGTGGTGACGGATGCATCATTGCATCGTCACCCTCGCTGTTGTGGCGATTGCGTCGTTGCATATCCCTCATCCTCATCGTTACTGTGGTAGCAGGTGCGCCATTGCGCACCCTCGCCCTCATCATGGCGGTGGGCGTGCTGTTGTCCCCCTCGCCGTTGCCGTCACGTCCCTTTCGCCCTCATGGTTGTGGTCGTGGTGAAGGTGGGCCCACTGTTGCGTCAATCAGCCTTGCATCGTGATATGTCGCAGCCGCTGCATCGCTGTGCGCCCCTCGCCCTTGTCATCATTTCTGCAGTGGCGCGGCAGTAAGATGATCTTGTGCATCGTTGTCGCCGTTGTGGGCTGTACTAAGTTAGCGCACAGTCCTCGTCGTCATGGAAGTGATGAAGATTGCAGCACTCACCACTGCAACCTGCGTCGAGGCGCAGAGTTTTCATACCGTCCATACTGGACTATCGCTGTAAAGAAAGGCTTCGTGCGATCATAACAAAAGAAAGAGTTGCGATGAGAAAAAAAAGTGCGTGCGATCCAAGAAGGTCGCACACGGGCGAAAAAATCGCGGGAATAACTGTGCAGATGTGTGCGGGTGGTCAGCGAGAGGCTAACAAGAGGCTCACAAAAAATACTTAAGATGTCTTGTACCAATTGGCCCATCAGCGGTTTCCACAGATGTGACCGTGATGTTAACGGAGAGCTCACTTAGAGTCATGTTGAGCTCGCGGTGTTGTAATTTTGGACGCAAGGGGGAATTTACTCGCGAGGAATGGTCTGTAAGACGTTCGGATCGAAAAAAGTGCCGCCAAGGTATTTGATTTGAACCACACTTCGGCGACCTGGTCGGTAATTCTAATTGGAGCACACTTCCCAAAAACAAACATCGAGCATAAACTTAAACATGGACGACACGGTTCTTCTTAGAGCTGACGCCGAGCTCGTCATCAGCGAGGCAAGTGGCTTGTCGTAGGCTATCGGCTGTCACATTCATCTCAAGTGTCGCACAGGCCCGGCGACAAAAGGCAGAAAGAACAAAGACCATTGGTCTTCCAATCCAGCTAACCGGCAAAGCTTTGGACATACACATCGATGGCAATGCGGCATGGATAGCTGAAAACGCACACGTTGCGAAAAAGATTGATCTAGAGGTAAATCAAACGTCGTTTCTCCGAGTTGTATACCGCAAATCCTAACTAATACTAGTCAGGTCGTACCCTGCAAGCGTACAAGGGCCATACTGCGCCAGTTACTTGTTTGGCATTCTTCGAAAGTGGTCCTGCCCCCGGCGGTCGGGTACTCATCACAGGGTCGTGGGACAAGGCAAGTTGGACGTCGACCACTCTACTCGGTAAGGATTGAATCAACTCGTAGTCGATCAAATTGTGGGACACCAATGCATGTAGCTTTCATCGCGCCTGCTAATTGAATTAGCATTCTAACCACGATTTCCATAGACGATGGCATTGATCTGCTCGGTCGCCGCCCACGACGATTTCGTCAAGTGCGTGTTTGTACTGCCTAGCGCCAAACTCTTGGTGTCAGGCAGTTCAGACAAAACTGTCCGATTTTGGTAGACTTGTACTCTCATTCTTCCGTTAAATATATTAATAAATGCGCAGGGATCTCACTGATGCA
This sequence comes from Austroboletus rostrupii, assembly GCA_038089255.1. Lineage (NCBI taxonomy): Eukaryota > Fungi > Basidiomycota > Agaricomycetes > Boletales > Boletaceae > Austroboletus > Austroboletus rostrupii. The sequence goes on from JBBPKM010000147.1 coordinate 8,485, forward strand.
TTGGAGGGGAAGATCACACCAGACGGATCTATTTCTGCACACAGTCGCCCAGTCGAATGTTTGGCTGGCGTTGCCCATTCCGAGATATCGGTAACATTGATGACCGCAGACACTATGGGAATCGTCAAGATATGGAAGCTCAAAAGAGAATCAGGACTGGATCCGCGGTGGCAAAGCAATCTACAAGACACATTGAACTATCATCGAACAGGAATTACCGAGATATTCTATGGAGCTGACCAGATTTGGACGGGTAAACTCGACTTCCAATTGCCTTACTCAGCGTTTCTCACTAGACAATTCTCTAGCCTCTTTCGACGAGACAATACAGATCACATCATATCCTCCAGACCCGGCATCGACCAGACCGATTCCTCCGCTCGTGCATCCACTGCCAGTTCGCGCCATTCTCCCACTGTCGCTTACGCCCCTTGCCGAGCCTTACGTGATCAGTGCCTACGGTGATGTAATTCGATTATACGACCTTTCCACTATAACCGAACCCGAAATTCTGGGAGAGATCGACGCTCATTGGCACAACGTGACATCGCTCAGACTTTGGATGCGGACAACTAAAAACGAGGCAGGACGGACGGCAATTGAGCCGTGGATCGTTTCTGCCAGTCTTGATGGTACCATACGTAAATGGCGCTTCAGTGGTAAGTAATGTCGCCGCGATAAAATGCCCGGACGGATTACATTTTACTTCTTTAGAGCTCTTCACTTCGAAATCGAATAATCCCACCGAAAAATCAAATCCGGAAGTCGTTGTCCAAGAACAGGGTAGAAATACATGTGGCGAATTAACAGAAGAGGAGGAACGTGAACTTGCTGAATTGATGGAAGAAGACTGAGTTGGCACAGTCCGCTGTGATCTCCTCGACGTGTTGCTTCGCTTCACGGATCGAATTGGCGCTCGGAGAAGTGCTTGGTTAGAAAACAGGTGTTGTCTTTCGTTGGATAGTCTGATTTCTTGCGAAAGCAGCTGGATTGCATCGAATAGCTTATCCTCTTTCCATGGTTTGAGAATCGTGGGGCTCGAATTGACGACTTAGAGTTTCTGAGCACGATCTCTGATGGTAAAACGAAAGGGTTTCATCATCTGTACCTTAAGGCGTCGAACAAGGTGTGGACATTCTCTTCCCTCTTGCATGCATGCAGCCTAGTGGTCATTAGTGATCACTATACTATTCTTGCGTTGTTCTTACACTCTTGTTCCCTCATACCCGAGATCCATGGTCTGCTTCACTGTCACTGAACTTTTTGCCGTGTCATGAACCACACCATACAATGTACGGAAGAATTCTATCCATCCACTCTACTTTTGGCGTTTTGTACGTCGACGTTAATCCAGCCATGACATGCGTCCATTCCAGAGTGTGTCCAGCCGTAAACACTGCAAGAGATCGAATATGGTTCACCATCAAAAAGGAAACGGAAAAAAAGAGGCAGAACATACACTGCACCTCAGCACCGACCGTGTCTGCACGGCTGTCGATGACAAGCCAGTCGGGCGAGAGCACGCCGATGCAGACGGGAAAGAGCCGGATGGCGCGCTCAAGGTCCAACTAGTCTATCGACTGGAGAAATATAAGCGTGCAAATTGAACAATATTGAAAATGTACTCACCCGAAAACGGCCGCCCAAGGCGTACCACGCTGAGAGACAATGCAACATACGTTCCAATTGGTCCATTTCTATGGCGACATGTTCGTGTGAACCTTGCGGTGGGTGCTGAGGCGGATGTTCGGGTGGGCCTTCAGGTGGGCCCTGGAGTGAGTTGCTTTGGAGTACATCCGATTGAGGCCGCAGTGTGCCTTTTGTAAAACGTACAAAGAGGAATAGGCGGTGCCAAGAATATGAGGATCTGTCGGATTGATGCTAACATGGTTTAAGTTGCCCAGCTAATCCAAGGCTTGGCTTGTCACAACAAGTACAGATGATTTACAGGGGGCCAGGGGCCCTTTTGCGGGCAGCTCAGATGTTTTTGGAAATATTGAATAGAATAAAATATTCATTCCTCGATTTGACGATTAGCGAGGATTGCACAGAAGAGTTTAGGCGACATCAGTCAGAGAGTTCAGACATGACATAGTACATAGAGGTCACGCAGCATAAAACAATACAATTGTACACGATCGGATCACTCATTACTGTTTGATCTGTTGAGCTGTTTACTGTAAGTCTCCAACCCGAGAGCATGATACAAGCACTCGCTCACCTATTTCTCTGTATCTTGATTTCCGTGGATCGTCTATCTTTTCTAGCTGCTGGAGAAGACCAATACACTTGTGCCTGATTTCCTCAGAGCCGGGGCTATAGTTTTTCAACAGTAATCGGTTGTAGTACACCAACGAATCCATGCACCCTGAAGGAATTGAATGTTTGTGAGTCGAGTTTCAGGAATAGACTCACACTTGCTATCCGGTTGCTCGCCTAGCAAATCTTCGATGATTGCGATCTCTTGCCGTAGCTGCGCCTCGTTCTCCCCTGTACATCAGTTATAGATGCGTTCCGAGGCAATGGGGGAGCGCAAGTACCTAATCCTATTAGCCACCTATGATAGATCCATGCACTTTGGTCATCGGGATCGGTAAACAGTGCATTATGAACGAGATCAAACTCTTTAGTATGTCAGTTGAACGCAGTCATAGAACAGTGAAGGGGTATACCCTCTTTTCGAGAAGCAACGGGGCTTAGTTCGCCGTTCTTCCACATCGCGGAATAAACTTTGGAGCGTTGGTGCCATGCACTAAAGTTGGAGAAGCTGGCGCCGATTTTCCGTGTGGTATATGCCAACTCGTTAGATAAGGGTTTCTGCGCTGGCATGCTTGCCAAAACATATCTGCGGTAGTTCCAAGCAAGGACTAGATAGACGTGAGACATGAAAAAATAACCAAGGTGAAAGTTTACAGTTTCGTGCGTCCGCATCGAGCATCTTTTCGACGACGGCTAGTTCTTTCTGCCAGTTTGCTTTCTTCCATTGGAAAGATGCTGCACCATCCACTGTTGGACCATCCGGAACGTTCTCGAGGCACCACCGACGATGATTCCATATCCAATATACTTTGGGATGTTCCCGCAGTGCTGCCATTGTCATCGACAGCTCATTTGAGAGTATGTTGTTATTCTCATCGGGGGTGCTGAGAGTCAAATGGTACATCAGTCTGCATGGTAAGCCGGGACTGCTGACCTCTGGGGAAATATGCCGTTGAGCATGATGTTCCGGCGATAATTCCATATGGTGTAGAACTCCGGGTTCAGGTCGAGGAGACGTCGGGTTTGATCAAACGCCTCCCGACTCCAGTCGGATGTCTTTTTCTATGGGACAGGGTAAGATGAAGTGGAGGCTGGGAAAGACAACATACGCGAGAAAGCACATCGTCCGACAATGCAAGATACTCGGCGATCTTTGATTTTTCGCGTTCCTTCCTCGCCTGTATGGCTTCTTTGGACTGTGGGACGCGCTTGACGCCATGCTGTGGGACGGTTTCATCGGTGAGGACAGAGGGAGAGAATTCGTCGTCTCACCATGATCGCTGATACGAAGTACCTAGTGACCAATACTAGTAAACAAAAGTCTTGTTGAACCGCGCCGCCCATCAAAATGCCCTCGTCCAAGCTCGAGGCTCTCTCTGTTCACTTCCCTCTGACGCTGCCTGTCCCGACCCCGACGACACATCCGTACCTGCTCACCGTCCAGGATGTCCACCGCGAAGAAGACCTCCTCCGAAACCCAAACTCCTTCCGCGCATGGTGGACCGCAATACAAAACACCAAGGAGGCCTTCAACGCGCAGCTCAAAGAGGAGCGTCGCGCAAATCCTTCTCTAGACGAGGCCGCGAAACTACTCGGACCGCTCTCAACGCCGCTGGCGAGACGATCGCTGCAATGTCTCACCTACATTTACGAAGCCGCGCTCGTGCAGTTCCCGGGATCTTTCAAGCTTTGGAAAGCGTACCTCGTCATGCGCATGTCCTACGTACTTGGTAAATTGGTGCACAAGAAGCAAGCTGGCGGGAGGAAAAAGTTTCCTGAAATGAGGGAGGCAATAGAAGAGGAGCGAGAGCTCTTGGAAGAGTGGGAGGGGGGGCTCGACGGTGTCGTCGGATGGGAGGAATGGAAGGCTCTCGTCGCCACGTATGAACGCGCTCTGATGTGGTTGCCCAAGGTACGTTGGTTTCTTTTTCATACACATCGTACTAATGCTGTATCTAGCTTCCCCGGCTCTGGTTGATGTATTTCTCGCTCTTCTTCCACGATTTGTGCCCCCCTGTGATTTCACATACCCACGCCCGACGGACGTTCGACCGAGCATTGCGCACGTTGCCCCCTTCCTTGCACTCGCGCATTTGGGTCAGGTATTTACTTTGGGCTGAAGGCAGAGGTGGTGCTACCACCGTCTCGGTGTATCGCCGTTACCTTGCAGTGGATCCGACCTTGACCGAACACTATGCTTCCGTCCTCCTCTCCCCCGCTGACACTGCCCCGAGACCGTTGGAAGCCGCAAAGCTCTTGTTGTCTTTGGCAAGGAAAGCAGCACGGGACGAATATGCCAGTCCGGAAGGCAAAAGTCCGTATCAATTACTTGGAGATTTTATTGACGTCGTTGAGCGCTTCTCCGATGAGGTTGGTTTCGATGTGTCCGATACCGAGCTGTCGAACGAAGAAAATACCAAAGCCGACGCCAAAGTGGAGGCTCCGAATACTCAAAATCAGGAGCATGCTTCGGTGAATGACCAACTCACTTTTATGGGTGGCACATCAGTGCCCGTCTCTGCCGATGGAAAAGCTTACAATGAAGACGAAGATCCCCTTAGCAAACGAAAGCTGAATATCGAACGTATAATTCATGAAGATGGTCTGCAGGTCTACAAGGACCAAGCCGGACGTCTATGGAGTGGACTGGCGACATATTGGATCAAGCGCGGCGAATTTGCTCGTGCAAACAGTACCTTCGAGGCTGGTATCACATCGGTTCTCACCGTTAGGGACTTTACGCAGATATTCGATGCATATGTGCAGTTCACCGAGTCACTTCTCTCTGCCATGATGGGCAGCTTAGAGGAACCGGATGAAGATGAAGATGAAGAGGATGCAAAAGAGACTGAGCGCGAGCTTGATGTCAAAATGCAGGAATTCGAGGCATTGATGGATCGAAGACCATTCCTCCTCAATGACGTTCTTTTGAGGCGGAATCCAAACGATGTACAAGAATGGGAGAAGAGGGTGGCGTTGTGGGGTGAAAATGACGAACGTGTACGAAAACCACTCACTCCTTTTGAATTCATTGACACTCAAACATCTCTAGGTAGCTGAAACATACACAAAGGCACTGGAAACTATCCAGCCTCGTAAAGCTACCGCCAACTTCCACCGCCTCTACATCAACTTCGCGAGGTTCTACGAGGAAGGAGGTGTCTCCGGCTCAGCTGAGCCTAATCTAGATAATGCTCGCAAAATTCTCGAGAAGGCTTCCAAGGTCAATTTCAAAAATGTCGAGGACCTCGCCGAGATCTGGTGTGAGTGGTCAGAGATGGAACTCCGTCAAGAGTATGGCCTTTCTTGGTTGGTATACTCGATATTTAATCATGATTAGGAACTACGACGAAGCTATCCGTGTCATGCAACGAGCAGCCGCCATCCCCAAGAATATAAAAGTCAACTACCACGATCACGTACGGCTACCTACCCGTAGTACTGACCCATAATACTCACAATTTTAGTCACTTCCTGTTCAAGCACGATTATTCAAATCGCTGAAACTTTGGTCCTTCTATGTTGATCTGGAAGAGTCGATAGGGACTGTCGAGTCAGCAAAAGCAGTTTATGAGAAGATTATGGATCTCAAGATCGCCAACGCGCAGATCATAGTTAACTATGCGGCTTTTCTAGAGGAGAACCAGTACTGGGAAGACAGCTTCAGAGTGAGTTGAAGTTTGATAAAAGTTTCATCGTAATAACTTCTAGCGGTAGATATACGAACGTGGGACGGAACTTTTCACGTTCCCGATATCATTCGAAATCTGGAATATTTATCTCTCTAAGTTCGTGAAGCGATATGTGGGTTGGCTCGCCAAAACGCTGGAACAGCTATTAACCTTTTCTCAGAGGGGCTCCAAGCTGGAACGAACCCGAGATCTCTTCGAACAGGCCCTCGAGAAATGTCCGCCCAAGGCCTGCAGGCCACTGTTCCTCATGTACGGTAAACTTGAGGAAGATTATGGGCTAGCGAAGCGCGCGATGTCCATTTATGAGCGAGCTACACAGGTAGTCGCTGACGAGGACAAGTTCGAGGTATGCACGTCGCTCATCGGTGGGAATAATCTTCAAGTGGTTAAACGACGACAGATGTTCACCGTGTACATTGCCAAAGCTACTGCAAACTACGGCCTAGCTGCTACACGACCCATATACGAACGGGCGCTTGAAGTGCTACCAGACAAGCAAACGGCAGAAATGTGCTTGCGATTTGCTGCACTCGAGCGCAAGCTCGGTGAAATCGATCGCGCTCGCGCGGTCTATGCCCACGCCTCACAATTCTGTGATCCACGCGTCAGTCCCAAATTCTGGGCAGAGTGGAACAGCTTTGAGATCGAAACTGGTTCCGAAGATACATTCCGAGAAATGCTACGGATTAAACGGAGCGTCCAGGCTCAGTTCAACACAGAGGCGTCTTACCTCGCTGCACAAACTCTGTCCGCTAAGCAGAGCGGAGCGCCTGCGCAGCCCGTTGCTCCGCCAACCGATGCCATGGCTGCTGCTGAGCAACAAGCTGGTACAGCCAGAGCGCCAGCTTTCGTCGCTGCCACAAAGACAGCGCTTCCCACGGATGAAGCAGCAGAAGGACAATCGAAAGAGCAGGAGGGCAATGCAGATGAAATCCAGATATCAGATGAAGAAGACTTGTAGAGATTCCGTCGTATTCATTATCCTCGTGTCTTGTCATTTTGCGTCCCATCTTTCTATTTCGATCGCACAAAGATCTTCCCATTTGGCCTCCCACCCATCTTCAACGAGGTATGGCTGCTCGACCCACTGAGAAATAGCATCCCGAGATACCTCGAACGTGACGGAGTGACTCCGTAGTGTATTGATGATGTCCTTGATGAGAGCGAGTGACCGATGGTATGGAGGCTCGATGTCTGCCACGGATTTGACTTTGTAGGATCAGCCTACAGCGAAAATTGTGCTAAAGCAATACCGCACCAAATTTTTCGAGTGGCCACGAGACCCAAAGTGCTTCTTCCTGGCACCACCTTGTTCCCTTTGTCTTCTGAGCTTCGTGGAACAGCGCCTCCAAGTTGTCTAATGTGGTGCTCATACGCCGCAGTAATTTCTGCTATGTGCGCTGTATGTCAAAGTTGCTGCCACTCAATGTGGAACCTTACGAGCTTAGTAGCTACTGTGTCGAGCTGGGCTATGCGCTTTTCCATGACGGTGAGCTTGGGGCCAACTATCTCAGACCGCGGCTGGTACTCCAAGGGGAGCAGAGAAAGCGCGTTACTGTGCAACACGGCGATGAGATCACAAACTTGGAATGAATAGTATGCGCACTCGAGCTCTGTCCTTGCATCAACCAGCGTACGCGCGGCTTTCAGCCCGTCGAGAAGGACGACGTCATCCCACGTCTGTGATATTGAGCGCAGCTCTTGAAGCAACGTCCTCAGCCGCCGGTGGAAGGTGGACTCGGAAAGACGGGACGGGGATGGGGGCACGACAGGCTGGAGTGGTTGTAGAACGGGGGACGACGTGGGCGTCGATGGACCCTTGAATGATGCGAGCCGTTTGCTCATGGAAGCACTGGGAAAGGAGATTAGATTAGATTAGATAGCTACTTGCCCCTGCCGACTCGCGGTCCCTTGGCATGATATCATCAACCCTACTCCTATATATTAACATATATAAAGCCTTGAATTGGCCAGCAGCTGAGGTTAAAGCCCTCCCACTATGATGGCATTTATTTGACAGTTTTGGATCCCCATACTTGCTGCCATTGTGGCATCGCCTATTGCACTCTTCTTCCTTACTGCTTTGCTAAAATTGACACCACTATTTATTCTTTGCCTCTGCACAACCATATTGAGTTTTTAAATTGTGCCACACTGCCTATGCCAACCAAAGGTGATAAAGTACCTGGGACACACACATTTGACTTAGCATATGTGGGTTACTGGTTCCCACTTATTCTTCAAATAAATGCCAGCAGACCCTTGAGTGGGGATGCAGGTGAGTTTTCAGAACTTTAATGTGTCAACTTGTTTTACTCATGATATATAGTGCTTTTGATCATTGCCACCACTGTGACTCTACACACTCTGCACCAGTTATACTGTAGTCTCAATAGCATGTATTTTAAAACCCCTGGTCCACCTCAACCCCCACCATACAACTTGCACCAAGATCTACATGAGCTTGTTGTTATGATACAAAAAAATGAGCCTTTATGGCTATATTTATAAGATCAAAAAACAAATAGCATTGATGGCCTTATTTTTCATTTTCTAGACTTGTTTTGCCAGGTTGCAAGATCTTATCTTATCTAATCTTATCAAGTTGGCACTTATCTCAGTGATTATCTAATCTTTTATCTATTAATCTTACCAGGGGATCCTATCTTATCTCCCCTGCTTATTTTATCAAGGATCACTGGCTGATCACAAGTCACATAATCAGGGACAAGCCCTGAACTTTATTTATCAAAGTTATACCAGTCACAGGATAGCTGTTTTTCAAGGGTCCAGGCTCTGCCTGACCAATTCCTCATAGCATGGCTGTATCTGCTTTATGTTCTATCTATTTTTTGGAGTTACACCAAGATCTAGAATCTTGTTCCCTGACTCAGGGTCTTTATCTATGAGTCACAAGGACTCACCCTATCTATGCCTTATGATTTCAGCATGCTGCCATATCATACAGGCCTCTTATGGTATTTATTCACAAAAGCATAGGCCTTCTCTTCTATCACAAGGCTGTACATGCAAGACATGCAGCAGCAGCATGGATCAAGAATCCTGATTGTATTTATCTCAAGATCTGCCATACTGGCATGTGGTTTTTTCATGATCACAGCATTGAAGGCTATGTTTTATCTATGATTTTTATTTGTCATGACAACATGCTTTGACAGTATGGTATGCTTTTTATGAACTTTAATGACTTAATCTATCCTTTAGATTCTTAGAGTATTCTTATTGGACAATAATGGTCATTTATTTAGTATATGTATATTATATCTTAGATCCCATGTATATACATGTACATAGTTCCTTCATATATAAACCTCTAGGGCGATAGGACTAGATCTCCAGTCTTGAAGTCTTGGATCTTTCCTCCAAACAAGTCAAGAGATTTCCATCCACCTAAGAAGTCTACCAAGTTCTTGACCTAGTAAGAGGTAGCCAGTCCCAGCTAGCAAGGCAGGGATCCCAAGACTCATCCCTTAAAGCCCAAGTCCTTGGTGGCTAGAAGGCCAGGGCATCCATGTTCCAAATCCAAGATGCCATAGCCCTTGGTGATATTCTGAAAATGTTCAAAGCCTGCTTTAGCCTTATGTTTGGGCCTTAGTAGTTGGAGTGTTTCACTTGTTACCATAGAAATAGAGTCACTAGAGTATATGCTATCTTTTTGCCATAAGGTAAGCTTTGTTTTGTGTGTTTTAAGTAATATATTGATATATATTCTTTCTTAGATACAATATGCTAACTATAATTATTAGCTAGTCAGTGATCAGGATGCCTATGGCTATGAGGACAAAGGGGATGATAAAAAGAAGTTATTATAGGCAGATTAATGTACTTTTATATAACCTTTTTGCTACTTCCTGCAGAAGTATGAGTGTTCTTTTAAAAGCAGATTCCCTTTGCATTTCACTCACTTTTTATACGTTTTATATATATATCACATTGTAAGCTTTTGTTAAAGTCCTGAACCTGATCGTGGTTCTCTGGCCAAGTCCAACATGGAGGAAGCAGAATATTGATTAAAGAGGAGAAGGATAAGTAGTAATGGATATAGAAACCTATGGAGACAGTATGGAGCTATAATGTTACACTTGGCCTTGATGCAGGACTTATGTGTTGCACCCTTGACCAGACCTGGCCTTGCAGAACGATGGATTGGAGACTAGAGAGAGATAGAGGACAGAGGGGGCAGAGTTGAATGAAGTTGGTGGAGAGCAATAAGGAGAGACTTATGCTGAGTGTGGAGGGAATGATGATATTTGTACTAAGGGAAAATACAAGTGAGCAGCAAGATTTAAGTATGAACGTCTATATGAAATACATAAGTACGTGAATCAGAGGCATAGTGGATCTAGAGATGAAGTACAAGGAAATATATGAAATGTAAGCATAGAAATGGAAGTCATAACAAAAATGCATAGATATATATGAAATATACCATAAGGAGAATATCACATGAATACAAATGCTCCATGATGAAGTCTGAAGTGGTTTCAGATTGTCGCCTGCCAGAGATGAGAGGTCTAAGGTTACCACACATTGAAGATCAGAGAAGTAGCTTGGAGAAGGGTGAATGAGACCAAAGTTACATATGGGGATATGACAGCTTTTCAAAAAAGACTACATTGGTATACTTATAGCACCAGTGTACCTTTGTAAAAAAAAAAAAACATTAAATACCCCATGGCCTTGCTATTCTTTCATCAATGTTAACATCATCACTGTGGTGGTGGATGTGCTATTGCATTTCCTTGCTTTTACCACTACCATCATAAAGGCAATAGGCATACTATCTGTCAAAAATATTAGCAGAAGAGACTAGTAGAATGGATAGTAGTCCTTTCAGTTGCTGTCCTAGAGAGACAATGTACAACTGAAGAAAGGGTTGAAGTGAAATGAAACATCCTAAGAGGGGCAGAGATGTGATTGTACAACTCAGCTACACTCTGCTAAAGCACAGATAAAATATCTGAAGAGTCTAGAAGGATCTCTAGCCATTTTTGATGAAGGTGAAAAGAAAAAGAATCTAAGTCTGAAAGTACATATAAAAAAGTGCTCAGAGATACTCTGGAGTGTGCTGGAGAAACAAGAAGTTTAGTGACCTTTGACACTGTCCATTGTGACCATTGAATCCTTGGATGGATGTTATTGTTGTTATTGCTGTGGTTATTACAACTTGTCTCTACCTTGGTAGCCCCACTATACTTTTTCTTAGATCAGCCATATCCTGCTTATCCTACCAGAGATCCCTCCACCCCTGTATGCTCCTGGCATCCTCCAGGCCTCTCCTGGGCTCTCCTGAGCTATTCCTAGGTCATCCCCAGATGTTCCTTATTAGTTGCTCTTTGTGAGCTATCCAGCTTCCTCCTATCCCTGGATCAGGATCACAACCTGATCACCCTTTCATGATTCACATTCAGCATCTTCTGAATGCTCTCCCAGTTTATTGAGCTTCTGGATCATCCATCTGGCTATCCCTGATCTCCCTGGATCATGTTCTCTTCACTGAGTCCACATGGTCTTCTCATCCAGTTATCCATCTGGCCTCCTAGAAGTGCTCCTAGGTCTTTAGATCTCTCCTGGAACTTGCTTTTAAAGATCTCCCTTGTATCCAGTCGCATCAGCCTCCTCTGATGCTCCTCCTTGACTGCTTCTCCCTAATCTGGCTCACAATTAGATCAGAGTCTCCTCCTAGTACCTTGTTTGACTTTAGGCCCAACTCCTGGAGTCCTCCTTGCTTATCTGTGCCTACTGGGCTT
>JBBPKM010000148.1:0-19580 GCA_038089255.1 Austroboletus rostrupii
GAAGTGGATGGAGCACCATGAGGAGATGCCCAGGGTTGAGGGGAAGCATTGGCAGATAAGCCAGATGCGCAGTAAGAAGGTTCCTGACCATATGGAAGATAATCAGAAAGCAGAAGAAGGTTCTGATAATCAATCAGTGATATTTTGGTGGAGTACTGTGACTGTTGATGAGGCAGTGACAGGAGAGAGTCTGGGATGTTCAGAGAGTGCTGGGGATCAAGGGAAGACCACACTGAGAGTGCCAAAGAACACTCCAAGTGCTAAGGCCCGAATGTCGGAGCTGAAACACGTCTTGTTGGCTTTAAGAGTGTCACCTTGGGCTTCGGCACCAAGAGCTTATCTTTAATAGATAATTTGCTAGTGGAGTCTTAACACTAGGCCTTACTGCCTAGGGTTGAATACCTGGCCAGCTCAAGGACTTGAGAGGACTTCTTTAAAGGAAATGGAAATCCCTAAACTTTGGAGGGAAGATCTAGGACTTCAAGACCGGGGATCCAGTCCTGTCACCCCAGGGGTTTATATATGAAAAGACTATGTACATGTATGTACATGGAATCTAAGATATACTATACAATAACTACATAATCGTCTGTTGTTATTCAATAAGAATACTTTAAGAATCTAAGAAATAGATATAAGTTATAAAATGTCATAAGAGGCATAACATGCTGTCAAAGCATGTTGTCATGACAAATAAGAAGTGTTCTAGTGCATGTGGCTAGCATGCACATCTAATAGATAATCATAGCCTTCAAGGCTGTGGTCATGAGGAAACCACATGCCAGTGTGGCAGATCTTGAGATAAATAAGATCTAAAAATAGAACCCTTGATCCATGCTGCTGCTGCATGTCTTCATGTACAGCCCTGCAATGGAAGGGAATCCCATGGTTCTAGAATAAATATCATGAGGAACCTGCATGATGTGGCAGCATGTTGCTATCATGAGGCATAGATAAGGTGACTCCTTGTGAGTCATAAAGAAGGGTGAGTCCTTGTAACTCATAGATAATGTCCCTGAGTCAGAGAACAAGATTTCAGATCTTGGTGTGACTCCAGAGAATAGATACAACATGAGGCAGGCACAGCCATGCCATAAGGAACTTGCATAAATAGGGTTCAGGGCTTGTCCTTGATCATGTGACCATACCAGTGGTCCTTGATAAGATAGACAGGGGAGATAAGATAAGATGTTTTGATAAGATCCCCTGATAAGATATGATTAGATAAGATCTTGCAACCAGGCAAGACAAGTCTAAAAATGAAAAATAAGGCCATTGAGGCCACTTGTCATGTTGACATATAAATATAGCCATAAAGGCTTGTTTTCTTGTATCATAACAGGCAGGAGGTGGGAAAGCAGAGATCAAGAAGAATGCTGAGAAAGGGAACTCAGCTATGAATACACCCATATAGGGGATGACTAGGAGACAGGGAATCAAAGGAGAATGTTTGTGGTACAAGAATCAAGAAGGAGACAAAAATCTCACGGAAACAGAAAGAAGAAGATGAGAAGCATCAAGGAGATGTGATGAATCTAGAGGAGACTTGCTGTTGGAGCAAGTGGAGTCAAGTGACTAGAAAGGCATCATCAAGATTCACCAAGGTCTGAAGGAACATCTGATAAGGATCAGATGTGACAAGGATAAGATCTGTTGGAGATCTAGGAGGCCAGGAGGCAGAACAGAAGTTCCTGTGTGAGAAAGAGCACAGGAAGCGCATGGAGCATCATCAAGAGATGTCCAGAGTCGAGGGTAAGCATTGGCTGATAAGCCAGATGTGCAGCAAGGTGTTCCTGATCATGTGGAAGATAATCAGGAGATCAGGAGAAGGACTGATGATCAATCAGTGAATACTTGGTGGAATTCTGAGATTGTTGATGAGGCAGTGACAGAAGTGAGTTTAACATGGTAGGAGAGAGCTGAGGAACAAGTGGGGACTGCACTAAGAGTGCCAGGAGAGATTCAGAGGACTAGGAGGAGATCTAGGGGCAGGAGGAGATTTGGATGCAGGAGAAGCGGAGACACCTCAGGAAGGGTCCTGATGGGTCGTAGTAGGTTCGGAAAACTCCTAGACACAGTTTAGAAGTGATCAGAACAAATATAACACATGGCAGATGGCCATATGTGTCAGGTACCAGGAGGAGACATATCTGGAAGGTACCAGATATAGATCAGGGAGCCTTGAGGCAGCAAGGGAAACTGGAGGGGACTGAGGATTATCCAAGGGAATGCCTGGAGTGATGAAGGGCAGTTGGCTTTGAGTCTTTTGTAGAGATCAAGGAGTTCTGGTTGGATCTAGGATCAGGAGGTGATCTGGAAGTTCTGGTAATGTCAAGTAAAGCATGATCTCAATGAAGAGGACACATCAGGATATGACCAAGGGAACAAAGAGGTGCTAGGGACTTGTCTGGATGCTGGCAGGAGAGCCAGAGGGTCTGGTGAACATCTGATGGAGATCAGATGTGATCTGGATGGCTTAGCCTTGGATAAAGCTGAAGCAGTCAAGGATGTGGCCAGATGGCCCAGATAACTGTGGGTGGACTCGGAGGGAAGCCCAGTAGGCACAGATAAGCAAGGAGTACTTCCAGAAGTTGGGCCTGAAGTCAGACAAGGGTCCAGGGGAAGACTCTGATTTAATTGTAAGCCAGATTAGGGAGAAGCAGTCAAGAAGGAGCATTAGTGGAGGCTGATGCGACTGGATACCAGGGAGATCTTTAGAAGCCTGATCCAGGGAAGATCTAGAGACCTGGGAGTGCTTCTAGGAGGCCAAATGGATGACTGGATGAGGAGACCATATGAACTCAATGAAGAGGACATGATCTAGAGAGATCAGGAGATGCCTGATCTAGGAAAAAGTGTAGTGGGGCTACCAAGGTAGGGACAAGTTGTAACAGGGAGCAGCTTGTGGTCCATCTTGAAGGTGTGGTCTAGGTTGCTACAGTAGACTTGAATGAGTTGGCCAGTGGTGAAAATAATCTTGCCTGGTTTGTATATGAGGACACACTTGTCAAAGGTTGCTTTGCATTTGAGCGCATGCTGAATGGCTTTGTTGTAGCCATTGAGGCATTATTGTGCCAAGTAGGCCATATATATTGTGGTGTCAAGCTGCATTATCACTGTTGTATTGCTAGTCAGATCAATGTGTTGTGTGTCCACAACTAGGCTGAGCAGGAGTTCTTTTGGTGTGTGTTTCAGTGTAGGTAGTATTCAATTGTTAAGGGCCTGTATTGTGCTATCGAGGTGATCAGTCCATGTTTACAGTAGTTTGTCCCATGTCACCATGTTCATTGTGTCCTTGTTACGATCTCTTTTTCCTTCCTCTATGGACTTATCATTTCTCCCGCGATGCCCCTATCGGACTACTTCGGCATCAAACTTGCCGCCGCAAGTTTCCTTCCACTGGTCATTTGTATTACTACATGACTGCGCATTACTCATTCATTCGCCCAGTCCCTGCATATATCTCCTTTCTAGTCAGTGGTCCATGTAGCACAACGATACCTATAAATTGCATGTCGCTACTCCATGTACATCAGTTTAGTTCTCCTTGGTAATACCAAGTGTCTGCTTTGCTTCACAACGTTCTCTTCCATTGTGAACCTCGGGCACCTAGTCTTCGTCCTACTATTGAGTGGACGCTTACTCTTGCTACTCCTTGAAGCCCTTTCCACAGGGGCTAACCATCGCGCCGCCTTCCACAGGGGCTATCAACAACTTACCGCAGAGCTTGGTTCATCCGAGGCTATGCTTGCATCCTACCCGGAACAAGCGTAACAAAAGAACTAAACTCTTTTGATCACGACTAGCATCATCTAGATCGCCCACCATTTCAACCAGTCGCTTCAGCTGGAGACATCGGCAGGAATCCCCTGCGCCCTCGACTGCTTCCGACACTTCGGATACTGTACCAACAGACCCCGACGAGCCTATTGACACCGAAAACCTAGGACTACGAGAACTCGAACAACAACTCCCCAGTTCCCTAGTCATATCCAGGACCCAGACACCACCCAGTCCAACACTGCAGCCACAGGCCGGATGAATCTTCGCATTCCCCCCGGTTTCACAGAACCCAGCACCACCGCCGAACCCAGTAACAGCACCCACAATGTCAAACACCGCCACTGCCCCTGTCAAACCCACAGAACTCCGCCTTGGAACCCCCGAGGAATTTGACGGTTCCTACGCCAGTGCCTTGCCCTGGATACGGTCAGTACAATTGTACTTAGCCGTCAATGACAAAGTATACAACTCGCCCAATAAGCAAATTGCTTACGCCTTGTAGTTTATGAAGAAAGGAACTGCCATCACCTGGGCGGATACCTTTAGAGAATCAAAACTCATGGCAGGAACCTTCGACTTAGGAACCTGGTCCGACTTCGAAACAGCATTCCACGCAGCATTTGAAAACGCAGATGTAAAAGGAGACTCTCTCGCCTGGCTCACTCGAGAACGCCTCTCTACCAACCCGCGAGGAGGATACAACCCTGCCTTGCAAAAGTACATCGCCACCTTCCAATCAAAAGTTGCACTAACAGGAATCATGGACGATCAGGCGAATGGTTTGGTCTGGTCTGGCATATGGAGGATGGGTTGCGAAGTGAAGATCTGCTTTAGGTGGAGGAACACAGTTTCACAGACAGGGGTCCATGTCCATGCATGGTCCTTCTTTGTCAAATCTAGGAGGGGACGGGCAATGGTGGAGTATCCTGGTACGAATCGTTGGTAGAAATTGGTGAACCCTAAGAATGATTGTACTTCTTTTGGCTTCGTCGGTGTCAGCCATGACGCTATTCCTTCGAGTTTGACTGGGTCCATTGCTAGGGTGCCTGGTTTCACAATCATTCCTAGGTATTCTACTGAGGTGGTGTTGAACGTGCATTTGGCTAGGCGGAGGCGAAGGTTCAGTTCCCTCATGCGTTGGAGGACTCGCCATGTGGTTTCGTCATGGTCATCTTGGTTGGCCGAGAAGATGAGGATGTCATCCATGTAAATGACAATCTTTCCTTCCGCAATGAGATCGCGGAACTCTTTGTTCATGAAGTGTTGGAACGTAGCAGGGGCATTCTTTGGACCAAAAGGCATAACTACGGGTTCAAATAGGCCGCGATGAGTGATGAAGGCTGCCTTCCATTGGTTGCCTTCTTTGATACGAATGTTGTTATATCCCCATCGTATATCGAACTTTGTGAAGATGTTGGCATCACGGAGTTTATCGAGGAGGTCAGAAATCAACAGAAGAGGATATGTGTCCCTTATTGTATGATCGTTTAAGTAGCGATAATCTTGTACCGGCCGTAATTTACTGTCTTTCTTTTTGACAAAGAAGAAAGGCGCGGCTTGCGGGGATGTCGATGGACGGATTTTTCCTGAGGCCAGATTTTCGTCAAGGAACATATCCTGCGCAGTCTGCTCTTCTGTGGTCAGGGGGTAGAGTTTTCCGATTTTTGGCACGAACATTTCAGTGAGGTTTATTTCATGATCACAATCGCGCGACGGGGGTAGTGGGGTATCTTCGTCAGAGAAGATATCTGTGAATGCAGCGTACTGCGGTGGTAAAACGACTTCCTCCTTTTTTGCCTGGATAGCCAGGTCTGTGGAGGTGGTGAGGGCGGCGCAGGTTAGGGCTGGGTTGGGGACAAAACGTCCTTGGGCCAGGATCGTTCTGGACAGGGTTCGGAGAGGGCGGAGGTGTGCCATATCTCTTGCTAGGCAAATCGTACTGCAGAGGACATCATCCTCTGTCCTGCCCAGGTAACCGAACAGGTGTTCGTCTACCAACGCATCTACCTGGATATGGGGTTTAGAAGCGGGCTCACAACTTGGTCGTCTTAATTCATAGAGCTGAGCTTTTCATTGTTTTTCCTGTTCATGCGCTGCTACGAGTTCCACCGATTGATCAGATTCTTCCGGAACGCGCAGCGTCTTCTTCTTCCAATCTATTTCCGGGTTAGTGGCCGTAAGCCAGGGGAATCCGAGGATCATTGTTTCTTTTCCACAGTTCATGAGGTAGAACTCGGTGGATCGTACATATCCGTTTACATTAATGAAAAGCTTTGTTTTAAACTTGATGGTGCCATTACTATTGGTTGAGGCATCAACATTTCATATCGTGACGGGAGTTGGGAGTCGGATTCAGGGGAGTCCTCTGGATCGGGCGAATTCCCAATCTATGCAAGAGACTTGTGCTCCGGAGTCAACGAGAGCGACGGTTGCAACGGCTTTGATGTTCATGTCGAGAGGCATCATGATTTGAACGGGGATTCTCATTGCCTTCATTGATACTGGTATAGTGTTACATGATACATCTATAGGAGAAACATGCGTAGTGGGTGTTCTCCTTTCTAAAAACCCAAGTTGAGTTTTCCAATCATTTCGTCATGTTGCATTTCTGTGATATGGGCGTGGGTTTCTTCATCTACTTTGCAGATAGAGCATGGTGGGGGTCCTTGGTTTGGCGCATTAGTTGGACACGTTCCAAAAGAATGTCCCTTCCTTCTGCACTTAAAGCACAGTCCTTCCTTATGGCACTTTTCTCGTTCTTCTGGAGTAAGGCATCGAATGTTGACGGCATCAACGTCCATGGCATTCGGATCTCGTGCGGGTGGGGCACGAGGTTGATATGTCTGGGTGAACGGGGTGTATCACCGAGTTCTTTCTCTTGCGATGACTAGGGCCCTTTCTTCGACACCTGCGAAGTGGATGGCTTTGGCATACCAGTCGGCGATCGTGGTTGGTGGTTTCTCCATGGAGTAGATGTGACACATAAGCGGCTCGGGGATTCCACTAGCAAAGTAATTGAAATACGCCACTGGTGGCATTCTTCTCCAGCAAAATGAAAACTCCGAATGGCAACCATGCTCGTACCTGTCCCAAACCTTCTCTGCTACGGAGCAGAATTATGATATTTATGATCGCAAACTTCTCGCCATCCTTCGCGCCCTCACGGCGTGGCGACATTACCTCCTAGGATCGGTCGCCCCTGTCCTCGTCATGATGGATCATAAAAATATTACCTACTTCCGCGCCCCTCACGCCCTTAACCGTCGACAAGCTCACTGGCTCCTCACCCTCGCTGACTACGATCTCCAAATACAACATGTCCCCGGGACCCTACTTGCAGGACCCGATGCCTTGTCCCGCCGACCCGATCGCTGCCCTGACGACTCCACCTACAACACGGAAGTCACGCTCCTGCCACCTTCCCTATTCATTAACCTTATCGACATCGCCCTCCATAATCGCATCGCGACCTCCTCCTTCGCGGACCCCCTCGTCCTCTCCACTTTGCAATCCATTCACGAAGACCTCCCCTCCACACTATGTTCACACCTGTCCGACTGGCAACACTGTGACAGTNTCCTCCTTTACCAAGGATGCGTCTATGTACCACCCGACATCGCCCTACGACGCTTGATTCTCCAGAAATATCACGACCATTCCACGGCTGGCCACCCCGGAAATCTTAAAACCCGTCAACTCATCTCTTGCGACTTCTGGTGGCCTGGTCTCACCGCCTTTGTCTGCTCGTATATTGCTGGCTGTCGTCACTGCCAACAGCTCAAAGTCAACACGCACCCTACTGTTCCCCCGCTCACCCCGATTTCTTCCGCCTGTACATGCCCGTTTCAATAGATCTCCTGCGACCTCATCACGGGCCTCCCGCTCTCCACCGGCTTTGACGCCCTATTGGTCGTGGTCGACCATGGGCTTACAAAGGGGGTAATTTTATGCCCAACAACGAAAACGGTCTCTGCAGAAGGCATTGCCCAACTCTTTTTTCACTCGGTCTACCAGTGATTCGGACTATACGAAAAAATCATTTCGGACAGAGGACCACAGTTCACCTCCAAATTTGCACAAGAGCTAAGTCGCCTCCTCAACTACCGCCTAGCCCTTTCTACAGCCTATCATCCGCAGACCGATGGAGAAACGGAACACATGAATCAGGAAATCGAGACATACCTACGGATCATATGCAGAAATCATCTGACAGAATGGACGGAGCACCTGACAACTGCAGAATTTGTGCACAATCATCGTCCCCACTCCACAACAGGAAAATCCCCGTTTTATCTCTGTATGGGCTATGATCCAACAGCACTCCCTTCTGTTGTATCACTGACGGACCTCCCAGCGGTGCATGAACGCCTCGCTAAATTGACACATGACCGCAATGAAGCAATTGCTGCACATGAACTCGCATGACAAGTCATGATCAAACAGACACGTCAAAAGTTCATTCCCTTCAAAGTAGAAGAAAAAGTCTGGCTGGAAGCACGGAACTTACAACGAAATATTGACCCGAAGTTCGCTGCTAAACAGGAAGGCCCCTTTGAAATTACGCAAGTATTGTCGCCGATAACCTATCGCCTCCGTCTCCCTAAGGTATGGAAAATCCACGACACGTTCCATGCCTCTCTCCTTTCAAAATACACAGAAAACGCCACCTACGGACAGAACTTTCCGACTCCACCTCCTGATCTTATTGCAGGAGAAGAGGAATACAAAATAGAACAGATCTTACGCCATCGTGGACACCCGTCGGCACGATCCTATCTCGTCCGTTGGAAAGGATACCTGCCTGAAGAGGACTCTTGGGTTGCTGAATC
This sequence comes from Austroboletus rostrupii, assembly GCA_038089255.1. Classification (NCBI taxonomy): domain Eukaryota; kingdom Fungi; phylum Basidiomycota; class Agaricomycetes; order Boletales; family Boletaceae; genus Austroboletus; species Austroboletus rostrupii. The sequence goes on from JBBPKM010000148.1 coordinate 8,613, forward strand.
TGATCTAGGAAACACACAGACCCTCCTCAATGACTATAAAAAGCGGCTAGAAAGTCAGAAGTGAAACCAGAACCGCTATCAACATGACCACCAGCCCCACCATCTCCATCTCCACACTTTCCAGCCTTACTCGATCCACGGCGCCGTCCCCCATGTCCTCGCGTGCACCTACTCCCATCGTCACTCCCGAAGCCATCGAGCTCCTCGCTCGAGAACTCTCTATAGCGTCCCCTATTCCCCTACCATGACCCCCTATCATCACCGACGCATGGGGCCCTCACGCATGGCAATCCAGACCATCACCACTCCCAACTGTCCCCACCATTCAATCAGTAGAGGTCCCTCATGAGGCATAGCACTGAAAGAACCCTATCGAAGGGGTTATCCGCGTAATAGCATATGAACAAATCCTCAACGATTCTCAGTATGCACGGGCGATTGACACCCATGTTGAACCAGATTCCGCGGCACACGCCCTCTATACCGCTTACCTCCAAACGTCTTCAATCACGGCAGCAGGAAACCACCTACTCCAGAACCCCACTACTGAAAGAGAAGCGCGACGACTTCTGCAGATCGCGACAGAACAAAAAAGGAGCCTCGTCACCACCATGCATGAACTAGACCTGACCAAGTTCTACCTTGATATTGATCGCTATGCGCAGGAAGTAGGCACCTTGCCCACGCTTGCTAGCAGACTGTCTAGCACTCCGTCAACACCGTCCGCGTCATCACGGGAATTAACAGAAGCCAAAGAACAGTATTTGCAGCACGTAGATTCCTGGTGGACAGGGAATAACGGAAGGAACCCGCTTCTGGGGGATAATCCCAGATACAACCAGGCGTGTTTCTCATGTCACAGACTTAACCACGTGCAGATCAACTGTGATGTTTACCAGTGCCCCGCTTGCCTGATATGGGCCCCAGGACATCGTGCTAACCGCTGCCCACTCCACTGACCAACCCCGCCTCGTCAGTCCTCTTCCTCATCCTCTTCCTCTCAACAGTCCCAGCAATCCTTTCGGTCCGCTTCCAATCAGGCCACCGTTGTGTACGGACTGCCTCGCGCACCCGGTAGGATTCCAACCTCTCATACACATGCACGGGGATCTACTCGTACATGCCCCAACCCCGCTCCGTATACCCGGGGTACTATTCCTCCACAACGACGCCGCTCCCCCTCCCCTGTCGATGACGTCTGGGACGCAACAGCTTATGCCAATGTCACCGGATCCCCTGTTGGCTCCGACCGAGGCCTTAATTAGGATGTTCGAAGCAGGGGCTTGAACGGTAACAGAGGGGTAGTGTTACAATCTCTTTTTCCTTCCTTTATGGACTTATCATTTCTCCCGCGATGCCCCTATCGGACTACTTCGGCATCGAACTTGCCGCCGCAAGTTTCCTTCCACTGGTCATTTGTATTACTACATGACTGCACATTACTCATTCATTCGCCCAGTTCCTGCGTATATCTCCTTTCTAGTCAGTGGTCCGTGTAGCACAACGATACCTATAAATTGCATGTCGCTACTCCATGTACATCAGTTTAGTTCTCCTTGGTAATACCAAGTGTCTGCTTTGCTCCACAACGTTCTCTTCCGTTGTGAACCTCGGGCACCTAGTCTTCGTCCTACTATTGAGTGGACGCTTACTCTTGCTACTCCTTGAAGCCCTTTCCACAGGGGCTAACCATCGCGCCGCCTTCCACAGGGGCTATCAACAACTTACCGCAGAGCTTGGTTCATCCAAGGCTACGCTTGCGTCCTACCCGGAACAAGCGTAACAGTCCTCACCAAGTTCTGGGGTGCAAAGTCATTATAGGATGTGTAGTAGTAGCTTGTTAGTGCCCTCTACTAGTCTGTTAACCCACAGAGAGTAGGTGATGGTGATGACATGTTTACAGCTCCACTTTGTGCAGAAGTTCTTTACTGCAGTGTTGTTGAAGTGCTTTCTGCCATCTGTCATGAAGGTTTCTGGTGCTGTGAAGTTGTGGAAGATTTTCCAGAGTCTATTGATAGTTTTTTTTGCTATTGCTACAGTTTTGATCTTAATAGCCCATATATGCTAGGAGAAGGTGTCTAGGAAGAGACCTACCATGTGGAAGCCTTCTTTTCCTGTGGGCAGTGAGAGATAATTGGCCATGAGTAACTCAAATGGATGTCTATGCATTATGGGCTCAAGTAGGGAGTGAATGTGGGGCATACCAAAGTTCTTGCATTTTGTGCATGCCTGGATAGTGTTTATGATTGAGGTGTCCAATTTGGGGCTATAGTATTGATCGGTGAGTGTGATTTTTATTGTGTCCTTTCCCCAGTGGCCTCCCTGGTACTGTTTGTGTGCTTCTTCTTCTACCTCTTTTTGTATAATGCACTCCACCTGGCTTCTGGAGTGTATGCTGGTTCCTCCCTATAGGCACCAGAGTTTGTCATCCTGGATGAGGTATTGTGATGTGAGGTGTCTTGTCTGTTTGTGGTCCCATATGGAGGTCTCTATGTCAAAGTTTAGCAGAGCATTTAGGATTTTGGTGAAAAGTGGTTCATTACGGAACTGTATGAGTAGTGTTTCTTGTACTGGCATCACTTTGTTTATGGTATAGATGTTGTTGACAATCTCTAATGCAGCTTCCAGATCTGGATTGACAGTCCAAGTTGCACCTTTGCTGATGTCTGGTGGTAGGCCATCCCATTGTCTGCTGAGGCTGTCAGCTGCAGTGTTGAGCTTATCTGGTATATATCTGATGCCTGTGATGTAGTGTGCCATGATGCCATTGCACCATATGGTGTGTACCATGGATGCATGTTTGTTGTGGATGATGCTGCAGAGTGCCTGACAATCCATTTCTCTCTCAACTGGAAAGCTCCATATAATGTCCAAGAACTTGTCCAGCCCGAACTTGAGTGCCACAAATTCTAGGATGAATGGTGAGTATGCTCACTCAGTGCAGGATGTACATTTTGATGTGAATGCAATGGGTATTGTATGCATGGCTGTGGTATCTTTGGGAGTGGTTACTTGTATGCATTGTGTTAGGCATGCCCCAAAGCCATCTTGGCATCCATCCGTTGTAAGTATGAATGGGGCACCATCATACCTGGGTGTATGTAATGTTGGTTGTTTCGTTAATGCTATCTTGAGGTTTAGGAATGCTGTGGTGTGCTCTTGTGTCCAGACTGGAGTGAGCGTAAAGCACTTCATTGCTCAGTGGTATGCAGTTTTTGTTATTGGCTTGGGTAGTTCTACCTGTTGGAGTAGCTCTTTTAGCAGCTTCTTGAGGTGGAAGTAGTCTTGGATAAGGTCTCTGAAGTGTCCAGTTAGTCTGAGGAACGAGCTGAGGTTGAGTGTATGTGGTGGTTGTTGCCAGTTAATGACTGCTGCTAGTTTCTCAAGGTCTTGTTGAATGCCCTCTGGTTCCACTGTGGCTCCTGCGAAGACTGTTTCTGTCATGAAAAAGTGGCTCTTAGTTGGGGATAAGAACATGCAATGGGCTCTACACCTGTTGAGTATATGATCCAGCTTGTTATACATTTCTTGGAATATATGTCCTGTGCATTTGCAGTCGTCAATAAAAAGTTTGATGGTGTTGTCTGCAAGTAGATCATGGAAGCAGCTAGTTACAACTGCTGTGAATATGGTTGGGGTGCCCATAAGCCCCATTGCCATTCTCTTGTACCAAAAGTGATCTTTTCCCTCAATATAGAAGGTCAGGTATGGCCATCATTCATCTGGGATTTTGATGGCATAGAATCCCAAAGTGAAGTTGAAGACTAAGACATATTGGTGTCTGCTGAGTCATTGCTGCTTGGCATGTATGTCTCCATGTTGGACAGCTAGTATGCATGTTACTTTGTTGAGCTTGCCAAAGTTCTGTGTGACCCACCACTTCACTGGTTCTGTGGGTATGTTAGCAACCATTTGCAGTGTGACTGGTGTTACCAGTATTGATAGAATGTTGAACTGTGGCTTTACTCCCGCTTGTTAGCATTGCTCATTGAGCATATGCTTGATGTCATCTAGTGTTATACCTTGCAAGCCTTCATGGGTTTTTTGTGTGAGTACGGTGGATGTGATGTTTTTGATGCATTCAATTATCACTGGTTCAATTATATCTGCTGCAATCATCTGTTTAGTCCATTGGTGCATCCAGCTTTTCTGTGGCAAATTGAGTGGCTGCTGGTGTAGTCTTGAGCTAAAGGATGCTTTAGCTAGTAGACATTGTGCATGCAAAGATGTTGGCATATATTGCTATAAGGTTCCATGCTTGTTAGGTTTCATGTTGCAATAGTGGGTCTATTGTTATATGATCTAGTATATATTGGACTCACCTCTTGTTGAATAGGTCTTGTTGTTGAGTAAAGATTGGATGTGTTCTGCTGGTGTTCTGTTTGTGGATTTGTAGAGATATGTCTATTAGGGCCAAGACCCTTTGTGGTTCCTGATTTGGGATGTGCTGTTTGATGTTGAATGTTGGGTAGTTGCCAATAATCTGTTGGTGGTGCTTGTGCCTGTACTCATTTTGGATGGTGATGTATTGTTGGTTGTCTGCAATTGAGATCTTGTCTTCAGTGTAGTCATGTATTTCCCCAAATGTCTTGAGTAGCAGTTTTCCCAGTAGGAATGCTCATCCTCCTTTCGAGTAGAATATTTTGAAGGTGCTGCTGTTTTTGATGCCACCAATATTGATGTGTCCTGACCATTTGGCATTTGATTTGGTAGTCATGCCATTTGCCATCCAAAGTTGTTGATTGGTGGGTATTATATTGCCCAGTCTGTGTTTGACCATATTGAAAACTAAGCAGCACATGGCAGAGGTCATGGCTGTGCATGACCTGCTCTGGTGGCCATATGTGTCACACCTGAAGTATTCCCCTGAGCAGATGTTGGCCATGCCCGGTCATAGGGGGAAGAGTGTTGCTTCATTGATCTGCACTGTATGGCCATGTGTTGTTTCCTATTGCACTAATTATGCAGCATATATGGCTTGCCCTGCATTTGAGTCTGATGCTTGTGGCAAGCTGGCAGTGTTGGCTTGTATGGTTTTGCATTGGGTGTTTATGAGTGGGCCTGTTGGGTGCAATGTGTTCTGTGCCCGCATTCTTGTGGTGTAGTGGCCTGCCATGGGTGCTGCTGCCTTGGCTAGGGCTGGGGGGTTCACTATTGTTAGGCATTGTATATGGGCAGTAAGATCTATATTCACATTGGATTGTCAGTGTGTGGCTTCGAGTCATTGTAGTCACTGTGGGACATCCTACCTGAGCATCTCTCTTTCTTGTTCCCTCTCCTCCTTTTTGTGCTTTCCATCCTATAGTTTCTGTATATTCACCACTTCCAATGTCTTTGATGAGGTCTGTCCATGTGGTGTATTTGGTCTTCAGTTGATCCCAGGGTACTTCAGGGATCTGTTTGCATACTTGCCAGATCATGCTGTTGCTGCTTGTAATGCTGGCAAGGTTTGTGAGGTGTTGGATTTGCTTTTCACATGTGATGTGTGTCCATACCTCCTTTCCTCTGAGGATTTTTGTAGTTGTGATGTCACTGTCTTTGAGTGAGAGTTTCAAGAGCTCTTGTTGGTATTCTGTGCTGTTTTTTGCTGCCTTGGGTAGTGCTGGTCATTGGTTGTTGAAGGCTTTGCATAGTGACACCCACATATAGTTGGTGGCCATTATCGCGGTCTGTTACCAGTCTTTCACATCCAATCCTATGACAATGTAGTCTCCTAGGGCTGCTATGTGTTCCACATCTGAGACAATGCTCATGGTTCTGAGGACTCAGTTGACACTCTTCAAGAAGTCCTGCACACTTTCTGAAGCATGGTTGTCTCTATGAAACATGGCTATTTGTTCTGTCATTCGGAGTCAGGTGGGGTGTTGGGACAGAATGATGGGGAATGGGTTGGGTGTTTGGATGGCCTGCACCATTGTATTGTTTTGTGTGGACTGGTACTAGTTGGGGTCTGCGGGTGGGAGTGGTCATGTTGGTTCTCTGTTCAGAGTTATGGCTTTGAGGACTTCTTTTTTCTTGTCTTTATCAAGCTTGTGCTGGAATGCAAATGGTGTGGTTGGTGTGTCTGTGGAGTCAGGCTGTTGTGAATCATGATTGGTGAAGTGACCCTAGCTGTTTCTTTGTGGTAGGTATGGCAGTTTGCTTGTTGTCTTTTGGTCTATGTGTGGTCTAAGGATATGAGTTCATGCTGTACTCTTGTCACCATGTTGGAGTGGCTTGGCTTGGCTCTGTACTCAGTGGGCTCATGACCTGTCATCGCCATTGTGTTGCCTTCTGCCAACCACTCCTGGGCTACTCTAAGTGCTGCTGACTAAGTTGCCTGGTAGCTGACCCTCTATACCATCGTCCAGGTGGATACAATCCTGCCCTACAAAAGTACATCACCATATTCCAGAATAAAGTAGCCATCATCAAAATCAGCAACTACCAAGTTCTGATTGACTATTTTGCCTCTGGCATCTCTATATCCCTCATGTAATAAATCCACACCACGGAAAAGTGCCTGACAAAATCACTAAACGGTACTTGAAGGCTGCTCACCTTGCAAGTGTTGAAGAGCAAGCAATAGAAATTGCTGCTCATCACAAATATGGTAACACCACCTACTTCTCCTCCTTCATCCCTTGACCACAATCAAACCATGATCCAAATGCTATGGACACTGATGTTGTCTGTCTCAAAAATTTAACTCCAGAAGAACAGGAACACTGTATCAAAGAAGGACTTTATCTAGCATGCTGAAAAAAAGAACATACAGCATGTCAATGCCCTCACAAATTTAATTGACCACCACAAGTACTGCCTAAAAATGTCAAAAGGGTGGAAGAATCCACAGCTTCTATTTAGGAGCTTCAAAATGATGAAACAGTTGGAAGAATTGGTTTGGATTTTTAAATGGAGAAATGTCTACAACATATGTTTCTTTTTCTTCTGATCTATCATGTAACTCTGTATCAATAGCAATGAAATCCATGTGCATTCCCATTCAACTACTGGTACCAACTGATATAATAAAATCCATTGCAACTATAGCCCTTATCAATTCTGGAGCACAAATATCCTATCCAGACTGGGTATTTATCTGAAAACACAAACTTCCTCGCACTCAACTCCTGCAACCAGTAACTGTCAGAAATATAGATGCATTCACCAACAAGAATGCACTTATCAAGTTCAAAACCACCCTCTTTATAAATGTCAATAAATATGTTTGAAAGGTCAAATTCTACCTCATAAACTGTAGCAAAGAAACAGCTATCCATGGCTTTTCCTGGATAACCACAGTAAACCCCACTATTGACTGGGAAAAGAAAACTTTAGACATCCCAGCCTCCTCAGATCAATCTGCAGACCTAGTAGCTGCTCACAAACAGAAAAAGCAACAATGAGAAGGATTCTATAATCTATGATGACCTAACTACTCCATCCCACCACTGCAGCATATCCACATTGATGCCCTTGTTGACAAGCACCTCTTCAGATGCCTAGATAGAACAAAAGATAACATACTCTGCACAAATATTGCCCTTGCCCATGACATGGCCCACTTTAAACCACTCCACACCTTATCCAAAACAGTTTTGACCAATGGACAATTCATTCCTAATCCAGCCCTTACTTGTGCAGCTGTTACAACATCAACAGACTTGGCAATTTATGCCAAAAAACAAGAAATCTCAATACCAGAACAGTACAAAGACTTTTTGGATGTTATGCTTTGACCAGATAGGATGGAGTGTAGCCTTGGAAAAACTTGATAACAGCCTTCATACAGAAGGCTTTTCTGATAAGTAGCACAAGGAAGTGTTCACTCAAGAATAGAACGAAGACTTGGTGCTCAATAAGCTGATCAGGAGAGAACAACCAGGAGCAAAGGTAACTTGGTATTGACCAAGGAGAACTAAACTAAAGTACAAGCTATAAGTACATAGAGACTTTATAGGTATACTCATAGCATGGGCCATATCTATGAAAGGGAAACATAGGTAGAAGCAGGTTGCTGCTGACTGATGCCTGGCTGATGAGTAAGAAAGATATCGTGATGAAGGAAATCCACAATGGCAGATATGATAACAATGTAGTCCAATATATCATTGTAAGGAGAAAAGATGAGTCCATCAATAAGGATCAAACAAAAGAGGAATTATAACACTACCTTCTGACTACATTCCTAGCACTGCGAAGGACCATACTTCACAAATCTAAGTACTCCTCACACAGGGAACCAGTTATGTCGGCATATGCCACATTGTTAAATCTGTCATCAAATGGGAAAGGAGAGGGCAGCCAAACAGGAGGAGGATACTGGGGATGCGAAACAGGGTAGGGGCATGCACGAGCAGGTCCCTGTGTAACTGAGGAATGAAATCCCATGGGCAAGATAGGTAGTCCAAATGTTACCATAGCATGGTTTGATGAAGCCAAAACAGATGAGTGATGCAATGAGGAGGAAGATGACAAAGGTGAGGGCTTAGGAGTGGTGTGTCTTAGCATGCACCAGTTTGTGCAATGACCTGGGGCCCAATGTAGACAATGGAAACATTGGTAGAACCAGCAATCAACTTGAATGTGCCCCAGTCAGTGGCATTGGTAGTAGGCTTGATTGTATCAAGGGTGGTTGGCAGGGAGCAGGTCAAATCCATCATTCCCTGACCACTATGCATCCATGTGAGCTAGCAAGCATTCTTCGTCAGAGTGGAGAGCAGAGGAGGAGGCAGATGGGGTATTTGTGATTCTCTCCTCTAGGGAGGGCTTTGCATATACTTCTTTACAATACCGATCAACATCTAAGTAGAACTCCATAAGATCCATTTCGTGCATGGCAGTGATGAGATTCTGTTTCATGGTTTGTTGGATATGCAGGAGTTTCTAACTGTAAGTGGCAAGACATGTGTCTTGTGTTAAAATATTTCCCATGGCACCAATGGTTGTGCTTTGTAGGTAGAGAGAATATAGGGCATGGGCTGCCAAGTCTGGCTCAACATGGACATCTACACAGGTCATGAAGCAAGAGTCTGCAAGGATCTGGTCATATGCAAGAGACCTTACAAGTCCCAAGAGGGGCTCTTTGAATCAGTGGGTGAAACGTGGGGTATCGATAGACTGTACTGTAATGGGGGTATATGCTTCTCAAGCTAGTTGCTCAATGGCTGACAAGGTGATGACAGGCATAGGAGGGTGAGTTGACATAGGAGAGGGAGCTGAAGATCGTGTCAGGTTGGAGGAGGAGGAGATAGTGGGGGTGTTGATAGGAGACATATTATGTTCTTGTTCTGGTCATCCCTTCTAGATGCTTCTTATATTCTTGCAATATGGCCTATGCATTTCCTAAGTCTTTTTCTGGCATTCAAGAGTCATCTTCTGTGGTATAACCCTTCCATCGGACTAGATACGAGTGGGCCATCGGCTGTCTGCAATGCCATATGATCTGTTCTATTTCATATTCTTCTGCTGTGATAAGGTCAGGAGGGGGTTTTGGAAAATTCCTCCCATAAGTTTCAGTCTCTTTATAATGAGTTAGTAGGGAGGCATGGAACACATCATGGATTTTCCATGCTTTAGGAAGTCAGAGGCAATACATGATAGGCGATAGTACCTGTACAATAGTAAAAGGTCCTTCACATTTCACCACAAATTTTGGGTTCATGATGGACCGTTGTAGGTTGCATGCTTCAAGCCACACCTTATCGCCTTTTTGAAATGGCTGGAACTTTTGTCGATTCTGTGCTGTCATCGCCTGTCTGGCTAATTCGTGGGTGGTGATAGCTTCTTCTTGTGCTGCAATAAGGGCCTTGAGTCAGATTTCCACTGCCAGTATGTTGGTTGTGCAGAGTATTGTTGGAAGAGAGTTGGGTTCATAACCCATCAGCAAATAGAATGGAGATTTTCCTGTGACGGAGTGGGGGCGATGATTATGGACAAATTCTGCTGTCATAATATTTTTGGTCCATGTTGTTGGATGGTTTCCGCAGACAATGCAGAGGTACATCTCGATTTCCTGGTTCATGCATTCAGTCTCTCCATCCATCTGTGGATGGTATGCAGTTGAGAGGGTGAGTTTGTAGTTAAACAAACATCCTAGTTCCTTTGCAAAAGTGGATGCAAATTGAGGTCCCCTGTCAGAGATGATTTTGTCATAAAGGCTGAAGCGTCAATAAATAGCATGGAAGAAAAGGTTGGCAATCCCTTCTGCCACGACTATTTTCATTGTAGGGCATAAAATAACCCCCTTAGTAAGCCCATGGTCAACCACAACCAAAAGAGCATCAAATCCCTGAGAGCAAGGTAAATCTGTGATAAAATCACACGAAATGGTTAGAAATGGTCATGTGCAGGAAGAGGCGATAGGAGTGAGGGGGGGAATTGTAGGATGGGTGTTGACTTTGTTTCGTTGGCAGTGCATACATCCGGAGATATACGAACAGACGAAGGCAGCAAGGCCAGGCCACCAAAACTCAGCTGCAACCAACTGGCATGTTTTGAGATATCCAGGGTGACTGGCAGTAGCATGGTCATGAAAGCGAGCAAGAATCATCTGGCGAAGTGGTATATCCTGGAGGACATAGACATGGCCTCGATAGAGGAGGATATTATCATGGAAATGCCAGTTGGACAGGTAAGAACGTAGGGTGGTAGGTAAATCTTGGTTCATGGACTGAAGAGACTAAAGCATGAGGGGATCGGCTGCAGAGGCAGAGGAGATCTGGTTGTGCAGGGCAGTGTCAATAAGATTAATGAAGAGAGAGGGAGGTAGGAGGGTGACTTCAGTATTGTCAGAGGAGTTGTCTGGGCAGCAAACTGGTCGGCAGAAAAGAGCATTGGGACCTTGAAGCTGGGAGGCAGGGATGTGTTTGATGCAGAGATCATGATTGGCAATATCCAAGAGCCAGTGGGCTTGTTGGCAATTCAGCTTCTGTGGTTGTTTGAAATATGTTAAATTTCTATGATCGGTGAAGACATGAACGGGGT
>JBBPKM010000149.1:0-20160 GCA_038089255.1 Austroboletus rostrupii
TATCCCGCACACAACACGACGGTCGTTCTCGTGGCGCCACGCCAACCACCTCAGTATGTCCCTCTGTCAGTGCACTGCACCATCCCTGACGTGCTGCCAGACCTGAGTTGCGCACACCCCCTCCGTTGACACCACAAGGCGAGCCAATGGCCCCTGCGCCTGAAAAGAGCTTCTTGCAAAAATACTGGATATACATGATTATCATCTTCGGTGTTCTTTGTACGTCGTCTTCCCACTGGTTATCTGTGGTGACCACATTTTTGCAGTGGTGTCGGGGCCAGCAGATGAACCTGCAGGAAATGGTGGGGGCCAGGGTGGAAAATGAACGAGCACAGAGTTGGAGCATGTGGCTGCGTGTCGGTACATTGTCACCTGATAGTATCATCCTCGCCCTTGACTTGCTACCACTGCTTGCGATGCCAACCTTTATTCGCCCTGCGACCAAGGAAGATGCAGCCGCCCTCTCCAGGATATGTTTGGAGACGTCCGATGCTGGCAAATCTGGGAGAGACGCTCACAATTATCCGTCGCTCCCGGGTGAGGTCTTCGCCCTCCCGTATGTCAATATCGCCGACTGTGTCTGGGGCTTCGTTCTCGTCGAGCGACCATCCGAGATGTCTCCTCCCACAGACGACCTCGTCGTGGGCTATGTCCTGGGTGCCCTAGACTCGCGTGCGTTCGAGGCAGTCACTGCGCAAACCTGGTGGCCACCCCTCAGAGCAAAGTACGCCCGGGGATCACCCCAACCAACCGATGCGGACCAGATATTCATCCGGTCCATCATGAATTTTCCTTCGGCATCAGACGCCCAGATCGCATTCTCGCCTGCACATCTGCACATTGATATCCTAGAGTCGCATCAAAAGAAGGGATGGGGAAAGAAACTGATCGCGACAGCTATCAGGCATCTCAAGGAAAAGGGGCTGAGGGCTGTTTGGCTTGGGATGGATCCTAGAAACGAGGCGGCCGCCTTATTCTATGCAAAGCTGGGGTTTCATACTTTTAGTGGAGCCAGCGAGGGCGTGCTGGGAATCACTGTAGAAGAGTGGGAGGGTAAATGGGGACAAGCCTTGTGGTAGTTCGCTTCTAGATCTCATCAGTCATCGGTCACCGTGGCCTCTATTGGATCACTAGTGAGAACACGGCGATGCTCTCCGGTCTGCGTATCAGTCCTGGCCGGCGTTTGGTCCAGTTCGAAATGCCAGCAGACTTGTCTAGGCTGCGAAGCCTCACTCGAGCCATCCAGGCGATCTCTTACAACCCCTCAGTGGTCGAGGATGCCCAGGAATATCCTCCAAAACAACGGCCAGGCTGGTCCTGGACAGGCGCAGGCTTCTTCGCCACCCCCCAACAACCGTGCAGGGACGCGGTCTCAGGTCGAACGGGATATCCCTGCGGGCAGGGAGTCAACGTATCCTGATGTAGGATACCCCACTTCCACTCACATCTCGACATCACATTCACTGCGCAGAATCTTTCCCCATCCCGACAACCCGCTTCTTGAGCCATCACCTGGCGCCGCTGATGGTGCATCCCGGCCCGGGGCAGCTTCAATCCAGAACTCTGAGTTACCATCTTACAGTTCCAGTTCAACGCTGAATAACGGGGACTCGGATAGAGACAAGGACGTCGGGGCGTTCGCTCACAGGTTCACGAAAAAGCAAGATGAGCACGTTGACGAAAAGTATGCTCTTGGGTCACATCGACATCCTTTTGATATTCTTCCCCCACAACCCGCGTACGATGCACATCCAGGCTCCCGCCCCAAGCAGCCAAACAAAGTCAGCTTTGCAGCAGAGACTAGATATCGAGACGAGGATAACTTTGATACGGAAGCGCAGGCTCCGACAAAGCAGGGTGACGATGATGATTTGGAGGATGTGGACATCCACAGCGAACCAAATTACTGCGAGATGAATGACAGAGATGGCAGGCGCAAGGGGATCATTGCAAACCTGATGGAGCTCTACGGCCTTCCTCCTGGGATAAACGGACTGCCTTATTCTCGTTCCCAGGCTTACGATACACTTGGGAAGCAGGCTGGATGTTCAGCTTTCAGGCGACGTGGCTCGAATAGCTCGGGTTCAGACACCTCTGAAATACTCGACCCCGATGATCCTCGCATAACAAATATCACCAAGCGTTGCCTCGACGACTATGAAGATGAAAGACGAAACGCACTCCGACAAATGGACTACCGTCAGCGTAGGAAGGAGCAGCAGAAAATTCGTATTGAATTTAATGTTACGTGTAAGTCCCACTCTTAGAGACATTTACATTCTAATGAATGATGGTACCACAGCAATCCTGAAACGTCACCAATTTCTGCTCAAACTCGCTCGTGCTCTGATGACATTCGGTGCACCATCTCATCGCATAGAATCACAGCTCGTAGCGGCGGCTCGCATCCTTGAGGTCAATGCCGAGTTTATTCATTTACCCAGCGTCATAGTCTGTAGCTTCGGGGACAACGACACCATGACATCCGAAACTCACTTTGTTAAAGGCTCAGGCGGTCTTGCTCTCGGGAATCTCCACAGGGTCCACCTCATTTACCGGGCAGTTTTACACGACGAAATCAGCGCCAGAAAAGCGACACAGCAGCTGGAAGAGTTACTTTCTGCTGATCCGTTGTATTCGATCTGGTTCCGATGTGTCCTGAGTTTTTTCTTGTCGTTGCTCATTTGTCCATTGGCGTTCGGTGGCTCCTTCTTAGATATGTGGATCGCGGGCTGCGGTGCTTTTGTCTTATGCTTCCTTCAGCTCAACGTCGCAACGAAATCGACCATGTATAATAACGTATTCGAGTGCGTTATCCACCACTATCTCCGGAATCGCTTGATAGTTTTGTGCTAGGATCACTACCGCTATGTTTATGTCCTTTGCGGCTCGCGGTTTGAGCAGTATTCATAGCCAAATATTCTGCTACGAGGCTATTTCATCCGCTGGTATCATTGGTATCCTTCCAGGGTTCCTCATCCGTAGGTGTTTGTAATATTAGATACCTTCGTCCGGCTAACTTTATGAGTAGTAACTAGCTCCCTCGAACTGGCGTCGAAGAATATCGTGTGCGGCAGCGTGAAAATGGTGTACGCACTCATCTATACATTATTCCTGGGCTTCGGTCTGCAGATCGGTTCGGATCTATATCTTCTCTTCGATCCTGCTGCTCGACATCGCCTTGCGACTCTCGCAGCTAAACTGTCTACCACCATTACTCTGATTGGTTCGTTCTCCCCTGACAACTCAACGGACGGCACCCCGCCAGCAATCGGGACGTTCACGTTCACTAACGCCACCAATGCATACATGTCAGATATTACTGACGGATGTTACCGCCCATCTTCCTTTTCCTGGTATATCCAACCTTTTCCCTGGTGGACGCAGTTTATCATCGTTCCCATCTTCTCCATCCTGTCGTCCCTAGCGAATTTGCAGCCCTGGAAATCCAAGGAACTTCCTGTCATGGTCATCATCTCCTGTGCTTCTTATGCTACCAACAAGATCGCGAATCATTATATCTTCAATCGATCAGACGTCGTTTCCGCGATCGGAGCATTTACCGTGGGCCTGCTCGGCAACATTTATTCGAGAAAGATGGGCGGAACGGCATTTACCTCCATGGTCACAGGTGTTTTGTTCTTGGTTCCAGTGAGTAAACTGCCCTCTTTGAGTTTGTTCTCAGAGCAGTCTCATACTCGACGTTTTTCGTTTCTAGTCCGGCCTATCCCAAGCCGGGGGTATCACCGCACATGGATCGGCAGTAGATGTAGGAAGTGCTATGATTGCTGTCACGATTGGCATCACCGTTGGCTTGTTCATGAGTCAAGCCATCGTGTACATGTTTGGTTCTCGTAAGAACGCTGCGGTGTTTTCCTTTTGATTCCGTAGATACAGACGATTGGACCAAGCGTGTATCTATGACCACCGCTGGTCGGCCTGTTCTCGTTAGACTCTCCCGGATCATAAATTGTGTTCAGAGCGTCTGGACGCGATACAACGAATTCTTGGTACATCTATTAATTAAAATTAGACTTTTCGCGACCTTTTTGGTATCATCGCCTCTGGAACATGACGGCCGGTGCGTTTTCTACGCTATCGATAGGTGTTTTGTGTCCAACAAGAGTTCTAATGTTATTGATGCCATACCTGAAAGAGGATGTAAGAGGGTGTCGCGCGGGGGGAAATCCGACAATAACTCACTGGATCATCGTTGGCCTCTCCAGACCGATACCCCAGCCATGCACGCGGACGTCCTTTGGGAATCCCATGGGTTCAAGCATCTCCGGGCGGAACATACCGCTGTTCCCTATTTCGACCCATTTATTAAGCATGGGGTGGAAAGCAAAGATCTCAAGCGATGGCTACGCCAACCATGATCAAAGCTTGTTCTTGCCGACAAGTGTTGAAAACGAACCTCTGTGTATGGGTTATACGCAGGCTTGAAACGGACATTGGATATGCCCATTTTATTGAAGAAGACGCGCATGAACCCTATTTGTTGACGATCTCTGAGAGGTCGACAAAGGTAGAGCCGAAATAACGACTCACCGATGAGGTCAGCCAACGTCAAGTTTCTATCAGCGACGACGCCCTCTACTTGATGAAATTCAGCCAAGTGTGTTGCGTCCATGGTTTCGTTTCGGAATACTCTGTCAATGCTGAATAATTTTGCCGGTCGGAAATCACTTTCTTCCTTTCTCGATTTCAGTTCTTTATCATCTTCCCTTCTACATTTAGCAGCTAGCTTGTAAAGCATGGACGCTGACGAGGCAGTGGTATGAGTCCGGAGAAGAAGCTTGTGAGACTCTTCATGGGACCAGGGCGTCCGGTAGCCGATAGACCCGTACCCGCCGCGTTCATGCACCTCTGCGACACGCTTGTAGTAGGCCTCGGGGGGTGGTAAGGAAACCGACGGGTCTGTCATAATAATGAAGCCAAAGCCACTAGGAGGGCAGAATGAAATGCTTGCCAGAGAGGTAGAACGTGTCTTGCAACTCTCTTGCCGGGTGCAGTTGTGGTACGAAGAGAGCATCAAAACACCAAAAACCTGATTCGACGAATGAATCCGTTGGCATTTCTTCAAAGCTAGAAAAGAATGTGAAATAATCCAACACAAAGATCAACACGAAAATACCGCACCCCATCTCCAGGAATATACTACGTATCTCCTCACGAACTTTGAGGAGAGGATGAAGCGCACCGCCCGATGTGGGAATACCGTCAGCTTCAAAGTTGTATTTCTTGAAAGATGCGGTTTTCCATGCACCACTGTAAACGATTATTGTTCTATTCTAAGACAAATCGGATAAAGAAGGCATACGAAGTGAGCATCTCCACGGTAAGATCAGTTTCAGGCTTTTCGGTGGAAGTGCTAAAGCTAGGTCCTTTGTGTACAGTGAACCACTGTCCTTTTCTGAGCAAATAGAAATATTTAGCGTAGTATATCACCCAATAGAAAAAGAAAAGTACTTCTGGATGACGAGTTTACGCTTTCGTAGTTCTGACAGTGCTTTTTCACCGGCTTGCAGAGTGCCTGTAGATTCCACCTCACCCAGCTCCAGCTGAGTCAAATCAACTATTTGTGCGACCTCGCGAATTAAAACGTGTGGATTAATAGGATTATAACTCTTGATTCTGTACGACTTACAGCTTTGACGAATCCACTTCCCTCCTTGGCTATCCAGTTATTCTTGAAAGCTCGCCCTTGGCCAACCTTGGCAGCTTCGTCTCCAACCTTCTTCTTTAGCTCCTGGACTCCTACTGGGTCTCCCTCTCTCTTGTGCGGAAGAGCGGCCCACACTCTAGCTTCATGCGAACCCTCGAGGACTATCTGTGTGCCCTCGGGTGTAAGGACATGGGAGCAAGTCTCGTGGGTATCATAGGAAATCATCTGCTAGATAGTGAGCGGACCCAATCGTGGCCGAATCAATAGCTAAGGCAAACATGCCTCGCGACTGAGAAGGGAATTCAAAGCACCGAGAATCGTGATCTGATCTTCATGGCTTGTAGCTGGACCTGCTTGGCCGGGTATAACAAGGGACCTCGTATCTTGAATCAATCCAGCTTTATCTAATGTGTCCAGAACGAGTTTCTGGAGTGTTTCTGCCATGGCACAGACGTTTGGGGTGTGTGGTCGTGATTAACAAGCTGTTGCTCACTGATCTAGTCGAGGTGAGTCACGTGACGCTATCATAGGACGAGGAACCGGCTGGATTCATGAGAAAAGACGAACATGGGCAATTCACGACCGTCAGCAAAATCATGGCAGCGACTATGGCAAAAGGCTTACAGTTCAACGCACCCGACCCTCTCTTCAATCCAGGACACCCTAGACCCAATTTCACCACACTCCCGCATCCTGCGCGTCGGCCAGCTTGATGCGGAGCTTCTTGACCAAGAGCTGGTACATTTGCTGACCGAACCCCTGCAAAAGGCTCTGAGTCTCGTCAATGTGTGTCTTTATCTCTACTAATGTTTATTCCTGACGGCCGAGAAGACCGCACTGAAAGCTCGCTTCGATTCAGAATTGACTCTTCTCATCCAACTAATGCTTTACAAATTTTCCTTGTGGGATCTCGGAGCTAGTTATGGTGCACGATTGCAAGGGCTGAAATACAGCACTCTGAGCAGGCCGAATGGCCTAACCTCTCTCACACGTACGCCTTCATCGCTTGTACGGACTGTTCACCGCCGACTTTCGGAAACTGCAGCTGGTGGGCTACCTCGGCGAACGCTCATTATCCATGGTGCATTTACTATCCTTGTTCCCTATCTCTACAACCGTCTGCGTGCGCACGCGTTATCGCGAGCTTGGCCGGATACACCTTCGAGCGACACACGCCGCATGGCCTGGCAATTGCTCACACGACTGGAGTCGACGCATTCACTTGTCAGTTTATTGAATTTTGTAGTTTTCCTGTCGAACGGCCAGTGAGTCACCGCCGTCTGAGCTGGTGTCGGGAGTTCATCGGTTGTTTCAGGTATCGCAGCTTGTCCGATCGGCTCCTTAGGATGTCACTTGTACCTACTTCAAATCAAGTCAAGCGTGAAGTTAGCTATGAGTTTATGAATCGGCAAATGGTTTGGCATGCCTTCACTGTGCGTCCCCTGTTTTTGGATGATTGTATTTTTTCATGCATTGTTCAGGAATTTCTTTTATTCTTGTTACCGCTTATAAACACGAGATCAATTCAGCGTCGGGTTACCCGATTCATATCGCAATTTGCCTTGCCAATGATGCCGAGCACTCCAGGGAGTCCCCTGCGGAAGCGCGGTAAATACGAAGCACTTTCCACAGACCAGTGTGCCATTTGTGCTGAAAACGCATCCTTCACCCTTGACCTTGGATATGTTGGGAATGCTGCGTCGGAAAGAGCGGTGGAGACGGCCACAGACTACGAGGTGCCGCGATTCGCCATCTACACCCCATATGTCACCTCTTGTGGACACGTGTACTGCTACCACTGCATCGCTGAGCGTATGATGCGCACGGCCGAGGAAGGTGTGGACTCTGGGTGGGAGTGCTTGCGGTGCGCAGAGCATGTGAAGAGCGCAGACAGGTGGGAGGCGGAGTTGTCTACACGCGCACAGTCGGACGGGATGAGCGAGTACGAATTCAGCAGCGATGTAGATACGGCGTCGGTCAGCGGGAGCAGCTACCTGGGCTCGCTGTCCGACTCCTAGGCACGTGACCGACGCGCTCTCTGTAATTGAAAGGCGACCTTGTCTGGGTTATGCTCGCCGCTCTCCGTCCGTTATCTCGGCTCCCATCTCTCGTCCCGGGGATGTCCTACACAGACGCCATCCGCTCCCTCAACTCCCTCCAGTCCAATGCCGCCGCCCTCGCTGCTGCTGCCGCGTCTGGCGTGCTCCGGAACAAAGAGCCCATCGCAGAGATGAACGAGTTCGTCGCGCGCATAGGACTCACCGTGTGTCTCGCCTCCAGCCTGCTTTTCTGCCTCACCTTGTCCTTCCAGCCCGACGACCTCAATTCCCTCAACGTCATTCACATCGCCGGCACCAAGGGCAAAGGATCGACCAGCGCATTCACCGACTCCATCCTCCGCCATGCGAAACCCGGGATCAAAGTCGGTGCGTCTTCACCCTTCGTCTGCGTCCTCTCTTTTCGACCCGCGTAGGTCTTTATACTTCTCCCCACCTTGTCGCTGTCCGTGAACGCATCAGAGTCAACGGTCGTCCCTTGTCCGAGGAGCAGTTCGCAGAATATTTTTATGATGTATGGAATAGGCTCCAGGACAATCCAGTATGCTTCCTTTTTCTGAGCAGCATTCACACTTGAAGCACCGGTCCTCAGCCAGTTACCCCCGGGTTCCCGGTCATGCCCGGCTATTTTCGATTCCTCACCCTTGTGGCATATCATGCATTCAAGGATCTCAAAGTCGACGCAACCGTTTTGGAAGTTGGCGTCGGTGGAGCTGGCGACAGTACAAACGTCGTCCCACGCCCAATCGTAACTGGTGTCACCGCCTTGGGAATGGACCATGTCGCAGTCCTTGGAGGAACCATCGAAGCCATTGCAAAACAGAAGGCCGGCATATACAAAAAAGACGTCCCTGCCCTCACTGTCGTCCAGCACCATCCATCTGCAGACTTGGAGAGTATCCTCAGAGAAACTGCCGAGAATGTCGCTGTAGGTGACAAACATAGTCGCTTTCAATTATCACACATTATCTACAGGCGTCTGAATTTACGGTCGTGAAGGAATCCTCTGCCTTGAACAACATCAAATTGGGCACGCCCGCGATTTTTTCCTTTCCTTTTTTTCTACTAATATTCCTATGTAGGTCTTTCGGGGAAACACCAATTGTCGAATGCGAATCTTGCAATCGAACTGGCTCGCGCTTTTTTTGCAAAAAAGAATGGAACATTATACCCGGAAAGCATACCTGATGACTTCGTCCCTGGTCTGGAAAACACCAAGTGGCCTGGCCGCTGTCAAACAGTTTCGGACCCTAATTACGCGTCGACAACTTGGTTTCTTGATGGCGCACACACGCAAGAAAGTCTGAAATGCTGCATTGAGTGGTTTGTCAGCCCTGGTGTTGGCGTGTCTGAGTGAGTATTTTAGATTCATTATACCACCTTCAGTGAGAATGTAAATCGTAGCAAACATACTGTCGACGCGCAACATCCAATACGTGTACTAATCTTTAATTGCACTCATGGTCGCTCAGGCGATTCTTTTCTCAGGGCTATACTCAGTGAAATGAAAACACAGCTTTCAATTGTCGAGAGTCCTGAAGAGGCCGGTAGTTTCTTCGACCAAGTCATTTTCTGCAGTAATGTTACTTACACAGATGGTCATTTTAAAGGCGGTGAGCCGTTCGGATTGTGTCATCTTTGTCTTTCATTATTAACTATGCTGTGTAGATTTGACTTCCGTTGCGCTAGCGAGGGCTACCGAGAAACACAGTGGTCCAACTATGCAAGACCAGCTTAAACAAACTTGGTTGGATATTGTAAAGGAATTCCCCGCCGACGCGATCCACTCTTTTCCTTCCATTGAACATGCCATCCGGCAAGTCCGGGAACTTTCGGCCGCGAGACCTGTCGACGTTCTCGTTACTGGAAGCTTGCATTTGGTTGGAGGTGTTATTGAAGTGGCGGGATTGTCTTCCGTTGCCATTGGGGATCTCTGACAATCCCACGCATATATTTGATCATCTAAATGGCTGGTATCTAAACATTCCAAGGTGAATGATAGGTGAATTGGAGGGAGCAGACGATATGCTTCGAAAGAATGCACATGACAACAAGGATAAGTCATTTTGACGTTTCTCATTCACGAGCCAAAGCTGGCGCCCCAGGGCCTGAGCTAGGCAATAGAACCGGCTGTATAGGTAGCGTATACTTCAGATCAAGCTCTTCCAAGACAGTTTTGAGATGGCGCATGAAGGTGTTCCTGCGCGCCCAGCGCCCACCCCAGTCTTGCCAATTCGAACGATCTAGTGGAAGTTGAATGAGCATATTCCGTGCAGCGCGCGTACAAGGGTATACTTGCGTTCAAGAGATATGGTGAGATAAACAGCGTTTTGGTACTCCATTTTGTCAATATTAACACCGCAACCTGACCATTCACGACTGTTTGTGACAACATAAGTTTGTATACGCTGTTTGAGCTGTTCGACGATTTCCAAAGAGGTGTTGTAGGATATCATTATAGTCGTGCTCTCCCACCTGCCGCCAGTGAGTGTTTATCTTCAACAGAGTTGGATACGACGTACATGGAAGTACTACGACGCATATTGTGAACCAATTTCGTGCTGGAAAGGAGGGAATTCGGTACGATTATTTCTTGGCCGTCGACTCGTCGGAATGTGGTGGAAAAGAGGCCAAATTCCTTGACAAAAAGGTACTGATCGTCAATCATCACCAGATCCCCTACATCAAATACATGGGTGGAGAAAATGAAGATGAGCTGATAGGTGCAAAGTTAACTGTCGTTTTCAGCAGTGACAAAATATCTTACGGATTCAAATAAGGTTTGCGCCGAGTGACCAAAGATGAACGAAAATCCAAGAATAATGGTTGCGAGGGGTACCAGCGAAGCCAGCGTGTCGTTTCGATTGAAGATGAGTAAACAAGCGAATATGATAAAAACGAGGGCAACGCAGACGAGTACTGCATCGAGCTTAGCCACCACTGAGCTAACGTCCTATTTGCTTTGTCATTGACGAAGAGTTCTGATTTTATGGATCTTCCCACCTTGAGACTTGCGGTCAGTGCTTTTCGTTCCCTATAAATTCTCTGCACTGCATCTCTCATCTCCCGTCTAGAGATATCACCATTCCCATCCTTATCAAAAAGGGAAAAGGCCACATGCTGCTTGCATCGTTAATTTAGGTGTTTGCGAAGGACGGGAAATACAAACCGCCTCCGAGGCAGACCGGAAATAGGGGTAAAAGTCTAACTCAGAATCAGCACCTATGGCATTACAGGGAGAGCTAACAATATACCATCTACGCAGAGGTGGGATCTTTCCGGATTTGTAGCCTTCAAGCCTTCGAACAACTTTTTTGCCAACCTCCTGGCAGAATGAAGTCCTCCCAGTTCACCGTCCTTGTGAAACTTGGAGTTTTTCAATGCCACTTGTCCAATGGCTCCACCAAGCTGATCAACAATGATGGAGGCCATGAATCTGCGCTTGCGACGTCTCGTTTCAGTTCGATTCAATCCTAAGTGTTTCACCCTTCGCCCTTGCTGGTTGGAAACAGGAGAATTCGATGGAGCGCATGATGATGGGCCTTCATTGCAATCCTTCCGATGCGACCAAGCACTTGTTAGCCCTCCAAGATCAAGCGATGCACCTATAGAACTGAACGCATTTTTATGACTTTTCTTTGTTCGGTTAGTAGACACAGGGTGCGCATTCGAAAGATAATCCAATGCTTTCAACCCCACGTGGTTCTCAGCCAATCGATCGGCCAGCGCACGTTGGTGAAAGTTGATAGCAATGAATCTTAGAATGAGCTTTTCCACAAACAGGATGACAGCGGCAGTGAAAAGAGCCTAGTTAAAAGTCACAGTGACCCCGACAGGACATGCAACGAAGAAACGAGAGAATACCTGGACGATGCGGTTGACGACTACCCAGTATAGTCCCGGTGGATTGTAAAAGGTTCGGATTACAGATAGAGCTATCCATGCCCAGGACACGTCAAGAAGCAACTTGAGCCAGTTGGATACGGCTAATGTGAGCTTTACGTGTGGTTAGGAAAATCTCCGCTATCCGAGGTCAAAGTTATGACACACCTCTACTTGCGTCTTTAAGCGCTCCACCTGGCCACCAAGAAGTAGAATGACAGTAACGATAGTGTTTGGTAACAAATCAACAAGCAGATAGGTCGCGCAGGATGCTGCCCATATAATGGAGAACCATAAAGACCATGCATGCACTTGAGGGGTACTTGCAGTGTTTCCGTACTTGATTTCCGCAACCAAAAGCGGGGTGAGGAAAAACGCGGTGCCGGTAACCCCAACGAGGAGCGTACGAATGGGACGCGCCAGTTTCATAAACGCGAGCCAGAGGGCCCTGCCTCTCCGAGCATGTTTGCTTTGGGTGTTTTGCTCCACTTCTAAAGATCCTTCAATGTCCCAGTCGAACTCGTCAGAAGAATCAGTGGGGGAATCCGAGTCGTCTGCCATGTGTGCATCGTCGCTAAAGTCGTTGCCACATACTTCTACAGCCTCTCCGCGCCCAGTTCCCGGTTCCGCGGGACTCGAAGAGCGAACGTTACCAATATCTGTAGGCGACTGTTTGGGTGCCATGAAAAAGCATGGAGGTGGGAATCAGGAACTAAGTTCTTGGGCCGCCCTGACACAAGTTTTATAGGTATCAACAATAAACATTATGTCCGTTGCCTAGTACGGTTTGGTGTATGATTGCACTGACAGATGGGGTTACTTAGGTTTCGCGCCATGGAAATCGACGTGACAGGCAAATCATATGCATAACAGACTCAGTAGAAACGTCGCCTTACGCCTCTGGATTCGCTGTCGGGTGGAGGAGACGGAGAGGCTCTGCGTTTGTGCTAGTCATGATATAAGATTAAATTTCACAAAGCACTGCTAGGGACACCCACCGACCCTTGGGCAAACATCGAAACACCAAATGGTTGAGTTGGAGGAAAAGACTTTGACGAAAGTTCTTTAG
This sequence comes from Austroboletus rostrupii, assembly GCA_038089255.1. Classification (NCBI taxonomy): domain Eukaryota; kingdom Fungi; phylum Basidiomycota; class Agaricomycetes; order Boletales; family Boletaceae; genus Austroboletus; species Austroboletus rostrupii. Next base: position 12,677 of record JBBPKM010000149.1, read on the forward strand.
ACAACCCGCCAGATTGCGCTACTCTGTGCAGGGAACTCGCTTCAAAGACTTGCGTAGGATGTGGTTCTTCCTCGAAGCATTTTGGCTTTTGTGCATTTTGGCACGCCAGCTCACTGCGAGCAAACGGTTGGGTTGGCTGAAGATCCTTTGTGCGGTCGCCATTGACAGGTCCAAGAATGTCTCTGGCTCTGTCCAAGATCCCTTCGCGTGTCTCCGGCAGAGACCTGACAGTCGAAACGATCTGTTGGTGTTTGCGTTTTCTGGCCGGGCCGGCAGAGACGATGGAGTTCATCAAAGTCACGACGGTTCCGTTCTCATGGGGAGTCATTTCTTTTTCGATGAGAGTTCTGACCGTTTCCTCGGTCAAGCCATGTTTCTTTGCACATTGGTCGATGTGTGCACGCTTCTGCTTGGCTGTTTTTCTTTTGGTCCATTGCAGCCCGCAGGCAATGCATCTGGAGAGCGGAGTGAGCAGAGAGGGGGGTGGATAATCGGTGGCGGAGACGACAGGGCGTGAGAGACCCAGACGAGTGCTGTCGGTGGAAGCGGGCGGGGGCGGGGGCGGTGGCGGGGCGTCGGGATTGTAGGCAAAGCGGCGGGAAAGGGAGTCAAATGTTTTGTCGTCGCCGGGCCGCTCGTCTTGGACGCGTCGCATGACCAGACGCGTTATTTACGTCTGTTTTGAATTAATGGGTGTCGCGAGGTGCGTGTAACTCGTGCTTTCTTTCAGCCTTTCACATAAATCGATACGATGAACTGTCCACCAGCCTCCACCACTCCCGTCGTCGATGGCGACGAGCTCTTGCACGTCGTCACTCTCGCCGCGTCCCAGATACCCGCCCAGCTCAAAACCTCTACAGATCGCCTCAAAGTCCTCATCGACACCCACTCCGGCACCTACAATGCACTCCATCGCATTGCCGCAGATATTTCACAACCTTTGCATGTCAGACAGCAGAGCATCATACAGTTCAAGAACGCCGCCCTGTCTCATTGGAGATCCAAAAAGTTCGTCTTCCTTTCCCACCCGCTGCTCCCTTTGATCACTCTTCCAGGCTTTTGAGCGAAGATGACCGCATGCAAATCAGGAGTCAATGTTTTGCTTTCTTTTCCGAGATCGACGATACTGTCCGTAAATATCTCGAGCAACTCCATATTTAGCTAACTTACACGAGACAGATTGCCGAGTGCAACGAGTTGATTGTTGCAAAGATCGTTCGCTTTGACTATCCGCATAATTGGTATGTCTGCACCTACATTAGTTATCCGGCACTCACGGTGAACGTCTATTAGGCCATCGTTATTCACACAAATCATGCCTGTCGTCGAAAACGGCTTACTATCCCTGACCAATTCACCAAATGCAACCCTCCAGTCAACTCTCGTCTTGAGACGCAGTCTGAAAGTCCTCAACTCCATTATCAGAGAGTTTTCCAACATGAAAATGCTCACAGGCGTCAAGACGATGCTTTGGGTAGGACAATCTCCTTCCTGACTCCAGCTTCATTCACCTTCTCTTACTAGATCACGAACGAACTGCGAGACATTATTCTCGCATACTACTCGCAGCTCTCCCCTATAATATTGAACATAAGTGGCTTGTTGGATCAAGAGCATACCCTCGCTTCGATTACGGTGGCCCATCTCGTCTACAAATGTCTCATCAAGATGGCATTATGGGCATGGCCCCGTATTATCAGAGACGCCAAAGATGAATTTGCCCAACTTAAACAATGGGTAAGCGTTATGTTCACTATTGGTGCTTAACCCTTCATCTCCCCTGCTGTAGTTCCTTCAGTTGTTTCAGAACTCTGCCGCGCAGCTTAGGGCACTTTCAGAGCTACGTATCAGTCTTGTGCTTGCTGCACGAGCCATGTCGGCCACCGACCCAATCACGACCCACTCTATCGATCGATTAACACGCCATGTTCGTGTTTTCGGCAAGTTCTTCAGAAGGTTGCAGCAACTTGATCCCGCAGAGTTCGTCAAACTCCCAAGTTGTAATGACATGGTTTTGTATTATTGGTCCAAGGTCGTCGAAGCTACCAATCATCGCTCAGAAGACATGATTCAAGGTATGAAAAGTTGTTGAAAGAGATGATGCGTTTGAGGTCATTTTTCATTTTAGATTCACCCACTGCCGTTTACCCGGTTAGATTCCTTGTCCAAGCAATGGTCCTTTTCAAAGAAAACCTTGCCAGGTGGACTCCTTTTCGAAAAGGCGGCCCGGTAGTGGAGACCAGTAATAGAATTCTTGTGACGTTCCTTTCATTTACTGATATCCCATATGACAGCGTTGTCGCAGCAGTTTGTCGAAGACTCAGTCCGATTACTTGTCATACGTTTTATCCCTCTCAATCCATCTGATCTCGAGGGTTGGCTGGCTGATCCTGAGGAGTGGGTCAACGAAGAAGACAAAGAAAGTGAACAGTGGGAGTATGAGCTTCGCGTACGTTCTCACTCCCTTTGGCCACATTTGTGCTTAAATGCTACAGCCCTGCGGAGAGCGTGTCCTAATGACGCTTGCGGCACAGTATCAGGATTATGTTGTCCCATTGTTGGACACCACTTTCAAAGCTATGATCGGTGAACCTTTCTTGCTAATTTTTCTCTGTATGGTTGGTTCACCTCGTTACCGTAGAACAACCAGCCACGGATTTGGCGAGCGTCATCCAAAAGGAAGCGCTGTATTGTGCAGTGGGAAGATGCGCCACTAGGCTATGTGACGTCATCCCATTTAACGAATGGATGCGCCATAAGCTTCTCGCCGAAGCTAGAGACACAAATCCAAAGTGAGGTTTAACTGGCGTATTTTTCAGCATCTGACCTCAGACCAGCTTTCCAATTATCAAGCGTCGTATTGCGTGGCTGATTGGTAAATGGATCAGTGATATGTGTGCACCTGCGTCGGACCCTGTTATTTGGGAAGTCCTTGTCCACTTGTTACAGGATAGAAGCCCTGGATCGGATGCCGTAGTTCGGCTCACTGCCGCCAACGCAATACGCGAATGCGTGGACGTGAGTAATCGTAGAGCTCAACAACTACTAAGTTGAAACCATTCAGACTGTCCGCTTCGACGCCGCTACTTTTGCTCCTTTCTTACCCGTTGTCGTCACGGAGCTAATGAAGCTCATGAGCGAAGCAGATACGATAGAAATGAAACAACGCCTCGCAAAGAGTCTGAACGTAGTTGTTGAATCTGTTGGTCAACAAATTGTTCCGCACGTACAAATGATCGCAGAGGCAATCCCTACGTTATGTATGGATAACTCACTGGTTGTTGACCAAAGGCTGATTGTGTATTGCAGGGACTGCGGCCGGGGAAGAATGGCTATTCAAGGCACAACTTCTCGGGGTTGTAGAAAGTCTGATCGTGGTATGCCCTCTATTATGCGGCTCATATATTTTCTACTGAGAGAGATTGTAAGTCATCCCAGGAATATTCCGTTTCTCTCGTGCCACTCGTAGTTCCTTTGGTTCAGGAAAGTTTGTCGCCTGGGGTGAGTCTTTGCACTGAATGCCCTTTCGGCTGCTCAGATTTCATGGGAAGGTGGCTATTCGTCTGGACGAGGATGGTATTAATCTCTGGCTCGCTGCCCTTCGTCAGGCTACGAGCCTGCAAACTACATTCGCTTCGAGCCTTCTCCAATTATTTCCTGTTGCTCTAGGATTACTCGCAAGTAATTTGGATCTATTGGGGAAGATAACGCTTGTCGTCGAATCCTATCTTTTCGTGGATGCCTTCTTTGTTCTGCAGGTGCGCTATAGAACACCATCGTCTTCCACCATTAATACTATTTCAGACCTTTTCGCTGGACCTCATGAATGCGGTCATGAGCCTCTTACTTGGCCAAGCCCTTCAGACGAATCAACGGGGCGTTTTAAATTGCATGAACTTTATGTTGCAATTGGCTCCTTCCTCTTTGTGGGGTGAATCGGTGCATAAATCTGGATTCTTCAACCATATTGTGAAAATTCTTGGAGACGATGAAGTAGGGGTTTATTTTTTTTGTTCGATTGTTCAGTATTCACCGATACGACAGAGCTCCTCATCTATATTAACGGAATGTGTTTTTGTCGTCGCTCGCATCGTTTTGGTAGATCGCGAGATGTGTGTTCGTCTCGTTTCCGCTGCGGCGCAAGTCGAAAACACACCAGAAGAAAAGTTGTGGGAAATCATTTTGGACCAGTTTTGGAGACAGGTATACGCTCTCGCTTCACTCGTTACACTTGAAATCTTATTTTTCGTTATATTAGTTTGATCATATGTCCGAGCCACGACACCGTAAACTACTTGCCCTTGGAATGGCATCGCTTGTCTCAACTGGTCGCCCCGAGGTGCTTGAGCGCGTGCCCAACGAGATCTTCAATTTATGGACGGATGTGCTCTATGAAATAAGAGAAGCCCGGAATCACAATGAAGATGGCGAGGATGGGTAAGTTTTGAGCCATGCTAAGTAACTTGTGCTATCTCATGAAAGGGTAGTGGTCTCCATCTCTACTGGGATGTAGATAATGTCCCGTCATCGTATTATGCCGAGTCCGAAGGAACGCTCGAATATGAACGCCGCAAATCGGTACATTACCTTGTTTGCTATGTATTGAGGTCGCTGAGTTTTACCTAGCTATACGAGCATGATCCGGTGCGCACTCTTCAGCTCACTACGTTCATTGCAAGCGCTCTTCAGGAAGCGGAGAGAGCCTGTGGAGGGGCCCAGGTGTTCAAACTCAAATACCTTGATAAAACAGATCCGACCGTACTTCAACAAATCCAGACAGAACTCGCCCGATCATCTGGCTGAACGATCTCTCTCCATGTTTTCTATCTAGTCTTGGTGCTCAGCTCGCTGTCGTGCTCTCATTCGGCATATTACTCAAACAGTTGTGTACCGTTAGATTCAACACATTACAGAGTCATGTTGCCCAGTGTCAGGCGGATTGCATTCTGCCTTTCCATCATGGTTGGTACACGTATTGGAATGGAAGTTTGTGTCGTTTCTGTGCCGTTTGCTCTCTCGTCATGTAAACCGGGTGATCCGGTTGACTTGGTGAGACAAGTACAGCCCGGAAGACAGTAGCCGTCAGAGGCACCCTGTCGAGGGTCGACGGGAGAATTGTTGATACACGGGAAAGCGTAAACGAGCAAGACCGGAAAGGGAAACGGACATGGGCTGGAGTCGATGTCACGCGACCATATCTCTCGATCGTACAAAAGTTGGGTCAGAAGTGCGAGCAGGATGATTCCTGCTGCGTACAAAAACACTCGAGGTCAAGTCAACTTTGCGAGTTGATTGATGAGGGAAGCATGATAGGTACCTAGCGCGGTATTGATCCAGACCAGAATCTCTAGCACCTGATACACAGGGGAAAAGCGCGAGCGAAGGGTTCCGTCGGATTCAAAAGCGAAAGGACCGAGCACTGTGGGGCCATATGATTAGCAGTGCACCGCAGGATGGTGCTGCTCCAGACTTGCGTATCTGGAAGGGGAGGAGAGCAAAGACCCACGTTGCCTCGACACAAACGATTTGCGCCGAGAAGACAGTTTTCCCAAGGATACTTTTTTTTTGTCAGGGGTAGCGATGCATGGCGAGTTCACTCACCTCCAGATGGCACCGACAGACGCAAAGCAAGGGATGGCTATGAGGGCACCGATGGCGCTGGACCGGGTGTAGCCGTGCACGCAGAGCATGACGGCGAGGGAGATGCACGCGAGGGACAGGGCAGCGACCAGACCTGGCAAGCCTGGCATTGAAGTAGCCGGGGTATGGCGAGGACGGACGTACCCATCCAGAGCCTGCGGGCTGTTCTGAAGCTCAGACCCATGCTGGCAGAAGCGCACACCAGACTCGGCTGGGTGTCTGAGACGGCGCGGCTGACGGGGAGCTAGTACTACTTGTTACACTGCCACCACGTTCACCATGTCGGACGCGCAAGAGCACGCAGAGATGGACAGACCCAGCCGTGAGCAACATAGCACCGCGCTCTTTGACCCGCTCATGACGCCTTTGCTCGCCCCCAAGTCCGGTCTCGCGCCAAGGAGTTCGTCGACTTTCATGTCCAGGTCGAGGTAACAGCATCCTTTTGCCGTGCACCCCCCCGTGTCCTGAGCGCGCGTCGCAGACCAGCGTTCACCTGTTGGATTCACTCGAGTCCTTCTTGTCCACGTTCCAGAGAGACCTGTCGGCCGTATCCGCCCAAATATCCGACCTGCAGACGCGCAGCACTAGCATCGACAACAGACTCAGGAGTCGTCGGGTTCGCGCTCTTTCTTGCTCCTGCTCCTGCTTCTTTTGCTCAGCCTGCCTGTGCAGAAGATCGAGAAGCCCTTGTCTAGTCTCATTTCCGACTTGACCATACCGCCCACGCTTGCCACGACGTTACTCGACACCGAGGTCGGAGAAGCATGGATACCGGCGGTGGCTGACTTTGACAGGCGGCTCCAAGCCCTGCGCGCAAGGTCACGCGTCAAGGCTGCTAGAGAGCTGGCAGACGTCGTCGAGGCCCTCCGGATAGTCGTGAGTTATATTTTGTTGATGTCCCCAAGAAATGCCACATAAAAGCCCAAAGACAGCGACGAAACTTCGTGCCTTTTTCCTCGCGCTCCTGAACGCGATAAGGAGCAGCGTCACGACCAACATGCAGGTGTTGCATTCTTCCGGATTCCTCAAATACAGCGCCTTGTTTGGTTTTTTGAAACGTCAAGCGGAACCCGTGGCAAAGGAGATACAGGAATCGTACATTGCTGCCACTCGCACTTACTACGAGACTGCATTTCGACGATACATTCGCAGCCTTGGCTCGCTGAGAGTAAGCTGTCGGATAGCATTCCCAGTCCATGTCTAACCGACGATCTTCAGGCTCGTGTTACTGAGCGGTTTGAAAGTATCGCAACAATGACAACAGGGAATGATGTTCGCGTAGACTTTGACCGTTTGGCCTACGCAAAATTAGAAGGCCCGGGTGTCGTCCTTGCGTACCAGGCCGATGACAAGACTCATGTAAGTGTGTCGATTATCTGTTGGTGTATCGACTTCAAGTTTCGTCACAAGAAAGAGCCGCTCGAAGCCATTCTGAGATCCCTCTTTCTGGTTCTAATGGACAATGCGACAGCCGAATATTCCTTCATCGTATCGTTCTTTGTCCAGCCTTTGGAACTCTCGTCCCCTGTCAGAGAAACGGGACAACTGCCTGTTACACCACGGCTTCGCAGCAAGGAGATCGACGAGAATGACGATTCCGCTGCCGATTCGGAGATGAAAACACACATTCAGAACTCGGGTACCGGTGAACCTTTGGATTCTGGCCGTCACACTACCATGGACAAGGCTGAAAAAACGGAGCTTGGTGCCATTTGGAAAAAGATTTTTGACCCGGTCCTGGAGTACACCAAGGCAGGTTACGGCGTGAAGCGAAAAAGTGAATTTAACTAACATGTCTATTTTTTATATATTTATGTAGACGTTCTTGGGTACTCTCATCGAAC
>JBBPKM010000150.1:0-20159 GCA_038089255.1 Austroboletus rostrupii
ACGAAAGGGGGGAAGTTAGACTACGAAAAGGGGGAACATACTAAATAGGGGTCCAGTGTCGCGATAGGTCGGGAGACGGTTTCCGCGCTCAGCGGGGACGGAGTCCTTACAAAATTGAAGGACACCAAAATTTTTACAAAGTTTGATGTTCGATGGGGTTATAACAACATTCGCATCAAAGAAGGGCATCAGTGGAAGGCGGCCTTCATCACACACTGTGGCCTCTTTGAACCAGTCATCATGCCTTTTGGTCCTAAGAATGCCCCTGCTACTTTCCAGTGTTTCATGAACAAGGAATTCAGAGACCTTATTGCAGAAGAACGAATTGTTATCTATATGGACGACATCCTCATCTTCTCCCCCAAGCAAGAAATCCATGACGTTACTACATGACGAGTTCTCCAGTGCATGCGAGAACTTCATCTTTACCTATGGCTTCAAAAATGCCTCTTTAACTTGGAACAAGTAGAATATTTAGGCATGATAGCCAAACCTGGGTCTCTGGCCATGGATCCGATTAAGCTTGAGGGCATCGGTTCCTGGCCCACACCTGCAAAGCCAAAGGAAGTACATTCCTTTCTTGGCTTTGCCAACTTCTATCAGCACTTTGTCAACAGATACTCAGACATCACTCATCCTCTTCTTGATCTCACAAAGAAGGATCACCTGTGGTCTTGGACCAACGACTGTGATCGAGCATTCCATCGCCTTAAAGAAAATTTCCTTTCCCAACCAGTTCTCCAACTCCCTGATTCATCAAAACCCTTTGCCATTGTTACGCTTCAACTGGGTAGGTAGGAGCGTAGCCCTTGTGAGGCAAAAACCAAGTACTTGATAACCCTAGGGTCAAGGGTTCGAGATAGTTCGAGATAGCGTCCACTCAATGGTAGGACGAGGACCAGTTGACTAGGAGACCGGGCGAAAGAGAGCGCCTGGGAGCTAGCACAAAGAGATGATGTATTTAAGAGAATACAAGGGAGAACTAAGCTAGAGTACAGTGAACCCATTGAGGGGTTTATATACAAGGTGAAGAGAATGAGGGCAGGCTCGTATGGTACAAAAGGAGTCATAAAGAGTAAGCATGTATGGGTAATGCTGACTGAGGCATCAGTCAGCACGGAATGATGAGTCAATAGAAATGAGTAAGTATGAAGGAACCGGAATACCAGTACAATAGTCGTGAGACAACGTGAGTGACTATTGTGAAAGAAATATAAGTCCGAATAAAGGCATAATGGAGAAAAGAAATAAGAACTAGGGATAAACCGTAACAGCCATCGCCATGGATGCTTCCAAGTATGCCACTAGTGGCATATTACTTCAAACTGATGAAAATGGGGATTGGCACCCATATTCATACCTCTCTCAAACATTCTCCGCCATGGAATGAAACTATGATATCTATGATCGAGAACTCCTCACTGTTATTCAGGCCCTTCAAGCCTGGTGCCATTATCTTCTCAGATCCGCTTTTTCTGTCCAAGTTTTCACAGACCACAAAAACCTTACCTACTTCAAACAACCCCAGAAACTTAACCGTCGACAAGCATGATGGCTTCTCGACATCGCAGACCATGACCTCAAAATGATTCACATATCTGGTACACTCCTTGCAGGGCCCGATGCTCTCTCTCGCTGCCCAGATCATTACCCTGATGATTCTACGGACAACAATACGGTTACTCTTCTACCCCCGTCTCTCTTTGTAAATCTTATTGACCTCGCCCTACATGACAAAATCTTGCATGCATCATTATCGGACCCACTTGCCCTCCAATCGCTCCAGTCCATACAGGACGATCTTCCACATGCCCTCCACTCTCGTCTCTTGGATTGGAAATCTCACAATGGTGTCCTCCTTTACCATGATCACATCTATATCCCAGTTGACCCTACCCTCCGCCGCTCTATTATTGCTCATTACTATGATCATGTTATTGCCGGCCACCCTGGGTACCTTAAAACATGTCAACTCATGGCTGCAGAATTCTGGTGGCCTGGCTTAGCTTCCTTTGTATGCTCCTACATCGCTGGTTGTGCCACATGCCAATAGAACAAATCCAATACTCATCCCACCATTCCTCCTTTAACACCCATCGCGTCCTCTTGTATATGTCCCTTCCAACAAATCTCTTGCGACCTTATTACTGACCTTCCCCTATCCTCCGGCTTTGATTCACTCTTGGTCGTGGTCGACCATGGACTTACTAAGGGGGTAATCCTCTGTCCAACAACAAAAATGGTCACAGCAGAAGGAATCACCACTCTCTTCTTTCACTCAGTCTACAAACACTTTGGTCTCTATGACAAAATCATCACCGATTGCAGACCACAGTTTGCCTCTACCTTTGCTAAGGAATTGGGTAAACTTCTGAACTATAAACTTGCCCTCTCTTCCGCATACCACCCTCAAATGGATGGAGAAACTGAACATGTAAACCAAGAAGTGGAAACCTACCTACGTATTATCTGTGGAAGTAACCCCGGAACTTAGGCTGATCATATCACAACAGCCAAATTTGTCCACAACCATTGTTACGATTTATCCCTAGCTTCTATTTCTTTTCTCTGTTATGCCTTTATTCGGACTTATATTTCTCTCACAATAGTCACTCGCATCTTCTCGTGGCTATTGCACCGGTATCCCGGTTTCTTCATACTTACTCATTTCTACTGACTCATCATTCCAAGCTGACTGATACCTCCGTCAGCATTTACTCATACACGTTTATGTCTTGTGTCTCCTTTTGTACTCTATGAGCCTGCCCTCATTCTCTTTACCTTGTATATAAACCCCTCAACGGGTTCGCTGTACTCTAGCTTAGTTCTCCCTTGTATTCCCTCGAATACATCATCTCTTTGTGCTAGCTCCCAGGCGCTCTCTTTCGTCTGGTCTCCTAGTCAACTAGTCCTCATCCTACTATTGAGTGGACGCTATCCAGAAATCTCTCGAACCCTCAGCCCTAGGGTTATCCAGTACTTGGTTCTTGCCTCACAAGGGCTACGCTCCTACCTACCCGGTCGAAGCGTAACAACCATCGCCCTCATTCTGTTACAGGCAAATCCCCATTTTACCTCGCCATGGGATACAAACCAGTCGCCCTTCCTTCGATTATTTGCCCCTCAGAACTTCCAGCCGCCAAAAACCACCTAAAAACCCTTATCGCTGCCCGAGAAGAAGCTCTGGCAGCACATGAACTAGCATGGCAAACTATGGCTGCCCAGACAAGAAGAGGCTTTACACCATTCGCAAAAGGAGATAAAGTTTGGCTAGAAGCCAAAAACCTCAAGCAACTTATCGCCAATCCGAAATTTGTGCCAAAACGTGAAGGACCTTTTACCATTGTTCAGGTCCTATCACTTATCTCTTATTGTCTTCGACTCCCTGCCACATGGAAGATACATGATGTCTTTCATGCTTCCCTTCTCACAAAATACACTGAGAATACCATCTATGGAAAGAACTTCCCTGCGCCACCTCCTGATCTTATTGCAGGCAAAGAAGAATATGAAATTGAAAAGATCATACAGCATCGTGGAACTCCACATACCTGCTCCTATCTGATCCGATGGAAAGGGTACTCAGCCGAAAAAGATTCTTGGGTCCCAGAACGGGATCTTAAAAATGCCAAGTCCGCTCTCCAAGCATACAAAAGACTCCACCCCTCTGTCTTCTCCTTTCAATGCACTTGAACCATCACTTGCACCAATCAAACAATGTCTTCACCCATCGCCAACACTGTCTCCATCTCTTCCATTTCTTCACTCCCAGCCTCTACAGTACCTTCTCCTGCACCCACTTGTTCCGTTACTCCCCTCATTACCCTTGCCACCATCGAAACTACCACTGCCACCTTGAACCTTCCAACTCCCATCCTTGCTGTCGACACTCCTCATCTTGCCCATTGCTTCAAAGAACCAGTAGTTAATCCCACTCACTCGGTTGCGTATGAACAGATCCTTACCAATTCCAGTTTCACCACAGCTATTGACACCCACCTAGACCCTGACTCAGCAATCCACACTCTATACTGTTCATACCTCCAGTGCGGATCCCTTGGGACCATGGGAAATATTCTCCTACAAGATGCTCAGACTGCCCTTTATGGGCAATGACTTATCCATATCAGAGATAACCTGCAACAAGACCTCATTACCACCATGCACAAGCTAGATGTAACTGAATTTCTTCTTGATGTTGACCGTTACTGCAAAGAGTTGGCAACGAAGACACCCTTAGCCAAACGACTAACTATCCCTCTACCTCCTTCTACTTGTTACGATTTATCCTTAGTCTCTATTTTCTTTTCTCTTGCTATGTCTTTATTTGGACTTATATTTCTTTCACAATAGTCACTCGTCTTATCTTGCGACTATGGTATCAGTACCCCGATTCCTCCACGATTACTCACTTCTTTTGACTCATCATCTCTCGCTGACTGATACATCAGTCAGCCTTTACTCATATATGCTTACGCTTCATTTCCTCTTTTGTACTTTATGAGCCTGCCCTCGAGTTCACTTTCACATATATAAACCCCTCAATGGGTTCCATGTACAGTAGCTTAGTTCTCCCTTGTATTCTCCTGAATACATCATCTCTTCGTACTAGCTCCCAGGCGCTCTCTTTCGTCTGGTATCCTAGTCAACTAGTCCTCGTCCTACTATTGAGTGGACGCTATCTTGAATATCCTCTAACCCTCAACCCTAAGGTTATCAAAAGTACTTGGTTCTTGTTTCACAAGGGCTACACTCCTACCTATCCGGTCAAAGTGTAACAAAAGAACTAAGCTCTATCCAATGCGACTAGCATTGCTCTAGATTGCCCAACATTCATCCGAACTGATACTCCGGCTGGCGACATCACCAAGACTCTCCAGTACCATCAACCACTTCCAACTCTTCGGACGAAATCCCCACAGATCCTGACAAACTCCTCACCCAGGAAAACCAAGACACCCACAACTTAACTGCACAACTCAAACGATCCCTGGTAATTCCTCAGATCCCTACCCCACCTAGTCCTATCCCACAACCTCAGACCGGACGAATCTTCTTTCCTCCACCACCAGCACTCCCTGCACCAACTATGTCCAACACCACCACCACCCCGAAACCAACTGAACTCCACCTAGGTACTCCCGATGACTTTGATGGCTCCTACTCACGCACCCTTCCCTGGCTTCACTCTGTCCAGCTCTATCTCACGGTCAATGACAAACTTTATGATACTTCTAACAAACAGATTGCATATGCTCTCTCATTCATGAAGAAAGGCACCACCCTCACTTGGGCAGACACATTTCGTGAAGCCAAATTAACAAGCGGAACATTTACTCTTGGAGCCTGGGCAGACTTTGAAAAAGACTTTAGAACAGCATTTGAAAATGCCGACATCAAAGGTGACTCCCTAGCTTGGCTTGCTAAGGAATGAATCTATGAGAATCGCTCTGGTGGATACAACCCCGCCTTACAAAAATACATCGCTATCTTTCAGAACAAAGTAGCAATCACCGGGATCAGCAACAATCAAGTCCTAATCAACTATTTCACTTCAGGCATCCCCGTCTCCCTCATGCACCGCATCCATACAATGGAAAAAGTCCCCGATAAAATCACCAAGTAGTACGCAAAAGCCGCTCATTTTGCTAGCGTAGAGGAACAGGCCATCAAGATCGCTGCCTGCCACAAACGAGGCAACACTACCTATTCCACCACCCTCACTCCTCGATCCCAATCAGCTCGTGATCCCAATGCCATGGACGTGGACATCATTTGCCTCAAAAAGCTCACCCTGGAGGAAAGAAAATGCTGTATCAGAGAAGGACTTTGTTTGGCTTGCCGAAGAAAAGGACATATGGCTTGTTAATGCCCAAACAAGTTCAACCGGAACCCGGCACCACCCAAAGACGTTAAAAGAGTAGAAGAACCTACAACGTCTATCCAAGAACTCCTGGACAACGAAACTGTTGGAAGAATCCGCTTGGATTTTTAAACGGAGGAATGCATGCAACGCACGTTCCTCCTTTTCTCAAATTTTCATGTAACTCTGTACCAGTAGCTATGAAGTCAATGCGATTCCCTATTCAACTACTGGTACCAACCGACATGATAAAAGCTGTTGCAACCTCTGTGCTCATAGACTCTGGAGCACAAATATCTTGTATAGATTGGGCCTTTGCTCGAAAGCACAATCTCCCTTGAACTCGACTACCCCAACCAGTTACTATCAGAAATGTGGATGCCTCCACCAACAAGAATGGACTTATCAAGTTCAAAACCACTCTTTTTGTCAACATCAATGGATATGTACGAAGAGTCGAGTTCTATTTGATGAACTGCGGCAAAGAAACCACCATCCTCGGCTTCCCTTGGTTAATGACCATAAACCCCATCATTGATTGGGGAAAGAAAACTCTGGACATCCCCAAAACTTTGGATCAATCCGCAAATTTAGTCGCTGCCCATGAACAAGAAAAACAGCGACAACTCAAACTCTATAACTTGCGACGTCCTGACTATACCACTCCCCCACCACACCATCTCCATGTCAGTGCCCTGATTGATGAACATCTCTTTGAGTATCTCAACAGAACCGAGGACGATGTACTTTGTGCCAACATCGCCCTCGCCTGTGATATGGCACACCTTAAACCCCTTCGAACCCTATCATGAACCATCTTGGCCAATGGACGATTCATTCCAAACCCCGGCTTAACCTGTGCCGCTCTCACCACCTCCACCAACTTGGCCATCCACGCCAAGAAACAGGACATCTCTTTACTAGAACAATATAAGGACTTCGCCGATATCTTCTCTGACGAGGACACACCACTTCCCCCCTCTTGCGATTGCAATCACGAGATCAATCTCACAGAATCATTTGTACCCAAGATCAGGAAACTTTACCCTCTCACAGCCGATGAATGGAAAGCACAGGATGAGTTTCTTGATGAGAACTTCAAAAGCGGGAAGATTTGCCCCTTGACCTCACCTCAAGCTGCATCATTCTTCTTCATTAAAAAGAAAGATGGAAAACTTCACCCCATACAAGACTATCAATACCTAAATGAACACAACATCCGCGATGCCTACCCACTCCCTCTTATTTCCGACCTCTTCAACAAATTGAAGGATGCTAAAGTCTTCACAAAGTTCGACGTTCGATGGGGATACAACGACATCCGCATCAAAGAAGGGCATCAGTGGAAGGCAGCCTTCATCACACACCATGGCTTATTCGAACCAGTCGTCATGCCTTTTGGTCCCAAGAATGCCCCGGCCATGTTTCAACGCTTCATGAATAAAGAATTCTGAGACCTTATTGCAGAAGGAAGAATTGTCATCTACATGGATGACATCCTTATCTTCTCTCCCAATCAAGAAACCCACGACGCTACTACGCAATAAGTTCTCCAACACATGAGAGAACTTCACCTTCGCCTACGACTCCAAAATTGTCTCTTCAATTCAAAGCAGGTTGAATATCTAGGCATGATTGCCAAGCCAGGGTCTCTTGCCATGGACCCCATCAAACTTGAAGAAATCGGTTCCTGGCCCACACCCACGAAGCCAAAGGAAGTTCGTTCTTTTCTTGGCTTTGCTAACTTTTACCGGTGCTTCGTCAATGGATACTCCGACATTGCTCATCCCCTTCTTGACCTCACAAAAAAGGACCATCCCTGGTTATGAACAGAAGCTTGCAACAATGCCTTCCTTTGTCTCAAAGAAATCTTCCTTTCCCAACCTGTTCTCTGACTCCCTGACCCATCCAAACCCTTCACCATTGCCACCAATGCTTCTAAGTATGCCACCGGTGGCATATTACTCCAAACTGATGACAATGGTGATTGGCACCCATGTTCGTATCTCTCTCAAACATTCTCTGCCACAGAACAAAACTACAATATTTACGATCATGAACTCCTTACTGTTATTCGAGCTCTTCAAGCCTGGCACCATTATCTCCTTGGATCTGCCTTCCCTATCCAAGTCTTCATGGATCATAAAAACCTCATCTACTTTAAACAACCCCAGAAACTCAATTGTCGACAAGCACACTGGCTTTTAGATATTGTGGACCATGACCTCAAAATAATCCACATACCTGGAGCACTCCTCGCGGGACCTGATGCTCTCTCTCGCCGACCGGATCACTGCCCCGATGATTCCTCCGATAACGATGCTGTTACTCTTCTTCCCCTATCTCTTTTCATAAACCTCATTGACCTCACCTTACATGACAAAATCTCCACTGCATCCTCATCCGACCCGCTTGTCCTACAATCTCTCCAATCAATCCAGGATGACCTTCCACACGCTCTGCGTTCTTGTCTCTCAGATTGGAAATATCACGATGGCATTCTCCTTTATCGCAATCACATTTATGTCCCCACTGATCCTACCCTCCGTCGCTCTATTGTCGCCCATTGCCACGATCATGCTACTGCGGAACATCCAGGTTACCTTAAAACATGACAACTTGTCGCCGCCGAATTCTGGTGGCCTAGTCTGGCCTTCTTCATCCGTTCTTACATCTCTGGCTGTGCAACTTGTCAGCAAAACAAGGCTAACGCACATCCGACGATTTCCCCACTCATGCCCATTTCCTCCTCCTGCACACATCCCTTCCAACAAATATCCTGCAATCTCATTACCGATCTACCCCTATCTTCCGGCTTTGATTCCCTCTTGGTCATGGTCGACCATGGGCTTATGAAGGGGGTAATCCTTTGCCCAACGACAAAAACAGTCACTGCAGAAGGGATCGCCACTCTTTTCTTCCACTCAGTATATAAACGCTTTGGTCTCTATGGCAAAATCATCTCTGATCGAGGTCCACAGTTCACCTCCACTTTCGCAAAAGAACTAGGAAAACTCCTAAACTACAAACTCGCTCTCTTCTCGGCATATCACCCTCAAACTGATGGTGAAACTGAACGAGTGAATCAAGAAATTGAAACATACCTCCATGTAGTGTGCGGAAACTCCCCAGGAACTTGGGCTAACCATATCACAACAGCCGAGTTTGTCCACAACCATCATCCTCATTCCGTTACTGGCAAATCCCCCTTTTACCTCGCCATGGGCTATGAACCAGTCGCTCTCCCTTCCATCATTCGCCCCTCAGAAATCCCAGCCACCGAAAACCGCCTAAAAACCCTTATCGCGGCTCGAGAAGAAGCTCTAGCAGCTCATGAGTTAGCCCGGCAAACTATGGCCGCCCGGACATGAAGAGGCTTTACACCATTCGCCAAAGGGGATAAGGTTTGGCTAGAAGCCAGGAACCTCAAGTGACTTATTGCTAACCCAAAGTTTGCACCGAAACACGAAGGACCCTTTACCATTGTCCAGGTCCTATCACCTATCTCTTATTGCCTCCAACTCCCCGCCACATGGAAGATACACAACGTTTTCCATTCTTCCCTTCTTACAAAATACACTGAAAACACCATTTATGGCAAGAACTTCCCTGTGCCACCTCCTGATCTTATCACAGGCGAAGAAGAATATGAGATAGAGAAGATCATATGACATCACGGAACTCTGCATACCTGCTCCTATCTGATCTGATGGAAAGGGTACTTAGCCAAAGAAGACTCATGGGTACCAGAACGGGATCTTAAAAATGCAAAGTCTGCTCTTCAAGCGTACAAAAAACTTCACCCCTCTGTCTTCTCCCCAAAACGCACCTGAAATCTTCATCTGCAACATCCCCAACAATGCCTTCGCCCATCACCAACACCGTTTCCATCTTGATACATTTTCTCCTTCACCTATACAGACTTATACATTTCTCTTTCGTGGTTGCCCTTATATGGACTACTTCGGCATCGCACCTGCCACCACAGGTCTCCCTCACTATGGTCATTTGTTTTATGCGATTGGGCTGCCACCTTATTCATTCGATAGCCTGGTTATGCCATTTATTTCCTTTTCGAACCTTGGTCTGTGTACCGCGACGATATCTATAAATGTTGTGCGTAGTATACTCTGTACTTTAGTTTAGTTCTCCCTTGGTTAATACCAAGTGTCCGCTTTGCTCCGCAACGCTCTCTTTCGTTGTGACTATCGAGCACCAAGTTGTCGTCCTACTTCTGAGTGGACACTTCCTCGTGCTACTATATGACAACCTCTCCACAGGGGTCATTATACGAGCCACTTTCCACAGGGGCTATTTACGTCCATGCCGGGCATTTGGTTCATCTAGGGCTACGCTTGCGTCCTATCTGGAACAAGCGTAACACATCTCCTTTGTATCTTCCCTCCTGGTTTCTACTGTACCTTCTTCTGCACCTACTCGACCAGTCACCCCTATTGTCACCCTCGAAGCCATTGAAGCTACCGCCGTTGCCCTAAACCCACATACTCCCATCCTTGCCATTGACACCCCTCACCTTGCCCACCATTTCAAAGAACCCATAACCAATCCTATTCGTTCAGTGGCATATGAGCAGATTCTTGCCAACTCTCGCTTCACCAAGGCTATTGATGCCCACTTAGATTCCGACTCCACCATCCATGCACTATACTGTTCCTACCTCCAATGTGGTTCATTGGGGACCATGGGGAATATTCTTTTACAAGACACCTGGACTGCCCTTTACGGGCAACGACTCATTCATATCAGAGATACCTTGCAACAAGACCTCATCACCACTATGCATGAACTGGATGTGACTGAATTTCTTTTAAATGTGGACTGATACTGCAAAGACTTAGCAATGAAGACATCCTTAGCTGAACAGCTAACTACTCCCCCTCCCTCTATGCCATCAGCTTCATCATCAGCATTAAACTCTCTCGAAGAATGACTCATCCAGCACACGGAAGCTTGGTGGACAGGGAATGATGGGTTTGACCCACTTCCTGCTGACCACCCCCACTATCACACAACCTGCTTCCAGTGCCATCGAATAAACCACAAGCAGGTAGACTGTCGTTTCTTTCAATGTACTCAATGTCTTCGTTGGGCACCAGGCCATTGAGCCAATCGCTGCCTGCTCCACCGACCAACACCGCGGCCATCTCCACCATCCTCCTTGTCTTCGTCTCACCACTCCTCGGTCTCATCCTCTTCCCATCATGCCACTGTTACCTTTGGTCTCCCCATCTCTTCTGCTGGATTTTGTACCAGTACATGGGGTGCTCCTCATGCATGCCCCTACCCCACAAGTCGTCCCCGGCGTCCTCCTCCTCCCCGAGCTCCTTCTCCACAACCTTCCAATGATGGACTAGATGATGTGGCCTATGCCAACATCATGGGCTCTCCATGTGGAGGATATTTGGATATCTAGGTTCTTCGCTATGGCTTCGAATGTAATAAGGGGGTAATGTTACAATTTATCCTTAGTCTCTATTTTCTTTTCTCTTGCTATGTCTTTATTTGGACTTATATTTCTTTCACAATAGTCACTCATCTTATCTCATGACTATTGTATCAGTATCCCGATTCCTCCATGATTACTCACTTCTTTTAACTCATCATCCCTCGCTGACTGATACATCAGTCAGCCTTTACTCATATACACTTACGCTTCGTTTCCTCTTTTGTACTTTATGAGCCTGCCCTCGAGTTCACTTTCACGTATATAAACCCTTCAATAGGTTCCATGTACAGTAGCTTAGTTCTCTCTTGTATTCTTCTGAATACATCATCTCTTCGTACTAGCTCCCAGGCGCTCTCTTTCATCTGGTCTCCTAGTCAACTAGTCCTCGTCCTACTATTGAGTGGACGCTATCTTGAATATCCTCGAACCCTCAACCCTAGGGTTATCAAAAGTACTTGGTTCTTGTTCCACAAGGGCTACACTCCTACCTACCCAGTCGAAGCGTAACACTACTCTATCGGCATCATCCTCAGCACTGAATTCCCTAGAAGAACGACTAATCCAATGCATGGAAGCTTGGTGGACAGGAAATGATGGTTTCGATCCACTCCCTGCCAACCATCCTTGTTACCACATGACTTGTTTTCAGTGCCACCGACTCAATTATAAACAAGTAGATTGTCATTTCTTTCAATGCACTCAGTGTCTTCATTGGGCACCTGGCCATCATGCCAATTGTTGTCCCCTTCGACGACCTACCCTGAAACCATCCCCTCCATCATCTTCATCCTCTTCATGTTACGATTCGATAGTTCACTTCTCTTAT
Source organism: Austroboletus rostrupii (assembly GCA_038089255.1). Taxonomy (NCBI): domain Eukaryota; kingdom Fungi; phylum Basidiomycota; class Agaricomycetes; order Boletales; family Boletaceae; genus Austroboletus; species Austroboletus rostrupii. The sequence goes on from JBBPKM010000150.1 coordinate 12,157, forward strand.
GGACTCATCTTTTCTTTTGCGATGCTCATATTCGGACTACTTCGGCATCGTGCCTGCCATCGCAGGTTTCTGTCCTCTTCTGTCATCTGCCTTATGTGACTGGGCTGCACCTTATTCATTCGATAGCCTGGTCATGCATCTTATTTCCTTTTCTACACCTGGTCCGTGTACAACAACGATACCTATATACATTGAGCGTAGTACACCATGTACTTTAGTTTAGTTCTCCTTGGTCAATACCAAGAATACCTTTGCTCCGCGACGTTCTCTTCCGTTGTGAACCTCGGGCACCTAGTCGTCATCCTACTACTGAGTGGATGCTTACTTGTGCTATTCCTCGACACCCTCTCTACTATGCAGACCAACGAGCCACCTTCCACAGGGGCTATTTATGACTCAACATCGGACTTGGTTCATCCAAGGCTATGCTTGCGTCCTACCCGGAACAAGCATAACAAAAGAACTAAACTCATTGATCGCGACTAGCATCATCTAGATCGCCCACCATTTCATCCTCGCGCTTCAGCTGGCAATATTGGCAGGACTCCCCTGCACCCTCGACTGCTTCCGACATCTCGGATACAGTACCAACAGACCCCGACAAACCTATTAACACCGAAACATCTGGACTACGAGAACTCGAGCAACAGCTAAGCAGTTCCCTAGTCATCCCCCAAACAACGACACCACTGAGCCCCACACCGATACCACAGACCGGCAGAATCTTTGCGTTTCCGCCACAGAACCCAGTACCACCACCGAACCCAGTAACAGCACCCACAATGTCAAACACCGCCACTGCCCCTGTAAAACCCACGGAACTACGCCTCGGTACCCCTGAGGAATTCGACAGCTCCTATACCAGAGCCTTACCCTGGATACGGTCGGTACAACTGTATCTAACCGTCAACGACAAAGTATACGACACCGCCAACAAACAAATCGCCTATGTGTTGTCCTTCATGAAAAAAGGAATGGCTGTCACCTGGGCCGATATCTTTAGGGAGTCTAAGCTCACGGCAGGAGTCTTCGACCTAGGAACATGGGCAGATTTTGAGAAAACCTTCCGTGCATCCTTCGAAAACGTGGATGTCAAAGGCAATTTGCTCGCCTGGCTCGCCCGGGAAAGGTTATCAGTAAACCCACAAGGAGGTTATAACCCTGCCTTGCAGAAATACATTGCCACCTTCCAGAGCAAAGTCGCCCTCACAGGGATCACGGATGATCAGGTCCTGATCAATTACTTCGCAAGCGGAATCCCAGAACCACTTATGCAACGGATCTATTCCATGGAAAAAGTACCAACGACTATCACAGACTGGTACACAAAAGCTGTCCACTTTGCCAGAGTAGAGGAAAGAGCGTCAGTGATTGCCCGAGAAAGAACCAGGAGGTATACACCATTCACTCCAGCATACCAACCTTGTTGTACCCCGGCAAGAGACCCAAATGCCATGGATGTAGATGCCGTCAATGTCCAGAAACTTACGCTGGAAGAACGAGAGAAATGCCACAAGGAAGGACTCTGTTTCAGATGCTGACGAAAAGGACATTCTTTTTGCAATTGCCCCAGCAACACACAGTCGCGTGGACCACTGCCTCCACGAATGGTATGCAAAGTTGAAGAAGAAGTAAAAGCCCACATCACCGAGATGCAGGACGATGAAATGGTGGGGCTTTTTAAGTTGGATTTTTAGAATGGAGGACACCTGCTACATATGTCCCTCTGAAAGAATTCTCATGTAACAGTATCCCGGTATCAATGAAAGCTATGCGAATCCCCGTCCAAATCATGATACCGCAGGAAATGAACATGAAAGCTGTAGCAACCATTGCGCTCATCAACTCAGGTGCACAAGTTTCGTGCATCGACTGGGAATTCGCTCAATCAAAAGGGCTACCCCAGATACGACTCCCAGTGCCAGTTACCATCTGCAACGTAGATGCCTCAACCAACCGTAATGGGACTATCAAGTTCAAAACAAGGTTGTTCATTAATGTCAACGGTTATATCCAAGACACCGAATTCTACCTAATGAACTGCGGAAAGGAAACAATGATACTTGGATTCCCCTGGCTGACGGCCACAAACCCAACGATAGACTGGAAGAAGAAAACTTTGCAGGTGCCCCCAGAATCAGATCAGTCTGCCGAACTAATCTGTGCCCACGAGAAAGAGAAACAAAGAAAAGCGGAGCTTTACGAACTTAGACGCCCAGGTTGTGAGCCCGCTTCTCGAGGAATCCAGGTAGATGCATTAGTGGACGAACACCTATTTGGTTACCTTAACAGAACCGAAGACGACGTGATCTGCAGTACCCTGTGCATCGCACGAGAGATGGCTCACATTCGTCCTCTCCGTACCCTGTCAAGAACTGTTCTTGCCAACAACCGATTCATCCCAAACCCCGCATTAACATGCGCTGCCCTCACCATGTCCACAGACCTCGCTATAAAAGCCAACAAGGGGGAAGTGGTACTACCCCCACAGTACAAAGAATACAAGGACATTTTCTCGGATGCCGATACGCCGCTGCCACCTTCCCGAGACTGCGATCACGAAATAAACCTCGCCGACACGTTTAAACCAAAAATCGGCAAACTGTACCCTTTGACAATGGAAGAACGTGCTGCACAAGACGCGTTTCTGGACGAGAACTTAGCATCAGGAAAAATACAACCATCCACGTCCCCTCAAGCTGCTTCATTCTTCTTCGTCAAAAAGAAGGATGGCAAACTGCGCCCAGTACAAGACTATCGATATCTAAACGACCACACCATTTGCGACACGTACCCCCTACCCCTCATATCCGACCTCCTAGACAAACTCCGGGGAGCCAAGATCTTCACGAAGTTCGACGTCCAGTGGGGCTATAACAATATCCGCATCAAAGATGGTAACCAATGGAAAGCCGCTTTCATCACCCATAGAGGATTGTTTGAACCCGTTGTCATGCCTTTCGGACCAAAGAACGCTCCAGCAACATTCCAGCATTTTATGAACAAGGAGTTCCGTGATTTGATCGCGGAAGGAAAGATAGTTATCTATATGGATGACATTCTGATCTTCTCCGCAAATCAAGTCGAACATGATGAGACCACTCGTCGCGTCCTCCAACGGATGAGAGATCTCAACCTCTGTTTACGCCTCGCTAAATGTATGTTCAATTCGGAATCCATCGAGTACCTGGGAATGATTGCAAAGCCTGGCTCCCTTGCCATGGACCCTGTTAAACTGGAAGGAATTGCCTCGTGGCCCACACCAACGAAACCAAAAGAAGTTCGCTCATTCCTAGGTTTTGCCAACTTTTACCAGCGATTTGTCCCAGGATACTCGAACATTGCACGACCGCTCCTCGATCTCACTAAGAAAGACCACGTTTGGTCTTGGACTCCCAACTGCGAAGCAGCATTCCTCTGATTAAAGGAGATTTTTATATCTCAACCTGTCCTCCATATGCCGGACCAAACCAAACCTTTCGCCATCGCTACCGATGCTTCCAAATATGCCACCGGTGGCATTCTACTCCAGCAGAACAAGAACGCCAAATGGCAACCTTGTTCTTACCTTTCCCAAACGTTCTCGCCTACGGAACACAACTACGACATCTACGACCGCGAACTCCTCGCCATTCTTTGTGCTCTTACGGCATGGCGACACTATCTCCTCGGATCCGTTGCCCCCATCCTCGTACTAACGGATCACAAAAACCTTACGTATTTCTGGGCCCCGCACGCTTTGAACCGCCAACAAGCACGTTGGCTCCTCACCCTCACGGACTATGATCTCCATATCCAACATGTCCCTGGCACCCAACTCGCCGGGCCGGACGCCCTGTCCTGCCACCCTGATCGTTGCCCGGATGACTCCTCCGACAACACGGAAGTCACCCTCCTCCCACCCTCATTGTTTGTCAATCTCATCGATGTGGCTCTGCATAACCGTATCTCCTCGTCCTCCACCTCCAACCCACTCGTACTCTCCACCCTACAATCTATCCAGGAGGACATCCCTACAGCACTCCGCTCCCGCCTGTCCAACTGGCAACATCGTGATGGGGTTCTCCTCTATCAGAACCGCGTTTATGTTCCCCCCGATCTTCCCCTCCGCCACTCAATCCTTCAGAAATACCATGACCATGCTACCGCCGGTCACCCCGGTTACCTTAAAACCCGGCAATTAGTCGCTCACGATTTCTGGTGGCCCAGCCTCGCCGCGTTCATTCGCTCGTATGTCGCTGGGTGCCGCCATTGTCAGCAACTGAAGGTCAACACCCACCCTACGGTGCCCCCGCTGACTCCCATCCGTTCTTCTTGCACACGCCCTTTCCAACAGATCTCTTGCGACCTCATTACCGGACTCCCACTCTCCGCCGGGTTTGATGCCCTCTTGGTCATGGTCAACCATGGTCTTACAAAGGGGGTAATTCTATGCCCTACAACTAAAACAGTCTCGGCCGAAGGAATCGCCCAGCTCTTTTTCCACTCGGTCTGCCGACGCTTCAGGCTGTACGATAAAATTATCTCAGATAGGGGACTGCAATTTGCCTCCGCCTTCGCAAAAGAATTGGGTCGCCTCCTGAACTATTGCCTCGCTCTGTCCACCGCATATCACCCACAATCCGATGGAGAAACAGAATGCATGAACCAAGAAATAGAAACGTACCTTCGCATCATTTGCGGAAATCACCTGACGGAATGGACAGGGCACCTCACAATAGCAGAATTTGTCCATAACCATCAACCCCACTCTACAACGGGCAAATCGCCGTTTTATCTATGTATGGGATACAAACCCACGGCACTCCCCTCCGTCATATCTCCAATAGATCTCCCGGCGGTATACGAACGGTTGACAAAATTGACACAAGACCGAAATGAAGCAATCGCTGCACATGAACTTGCCCAACAAGTCATGATTAAGCAGACACAAGGAAAGTTCACCCCGTTCAAAATAGGAGAGAAGGTCTGGCTAGAGGCATGGAACCTACAACGACAAATTTTAAACCCCAAATTCGCGGCCAAGCGCAAAGGCCCATTCACGATCATAAAGGTATTGTCACTGATAACGTATCAGCTACGCCTCCCCTGTACCTGGAAAATCCACGATGTCTTCCACGCCTCCCTCCTTTCCAGGTATACGGAAAATGCCACTTATGAACGGAACTTCCCATCTCCACCCCCTGACCTTATTGCTGGAGAGGAAGAATATAAAATAGAAAAAATCTTGCGCCATTGCAGACAACCAATGGCACGATCCTATCTGGTCTGATGGAAAGGCTACCTACCCGAAGAGGACTCCTGGGTCCTGGAGACGGACTTAGGAAATGCACAGACCATGCTACACGACTATAAAGAACGATTAAAGAAACGAAGGAGGGCCCACGAGTAAACCAGCAGCATGTCTTCTACAGCATCCACCGTGTCCATCTCGTCCCTTTCCGACCTCACCCGATCCACCGCTCCATCACCTACTTCTACACGACCTGCTACTCCTCTTGTCACTATTGAAGCAATCAACAACATGACCCGTGAACTAGAAAACGCATCCCCCACACCACTTTGGCGTCCTCCCATCACTGAAGCATGGGGCCCCCATGCCTGGCAAACTCGTTCGCCGTCCCCTCTCCGCACCGCCCCTGCTGTATTAGTGGTAGATGTACCCAAAGAAGCCTGTCGATGGAAGAATCCTATTCAAGGGGTCATCAGAGCAATCGCATATGATCAGGTCTTAGCCAATGCAAGATTCGCGAGAGCTATAGACTCGCACGTAGAACCCGGGTCCACTGCCCATGCCTTATATTTAGCATACCTCCAAACGTCCTCCATTGCCGCCGCTGCCAATAGACTGCTTCTCAACCCCGCCTTGGAACTAGAAGGGCGACGACTCCTGCAGATCCACACGGAGCAAAAGGACCAGCTTGTGACTGCCATGCATGAACTAGGGCTCATGAGCTTTTACTTAGATGTCGACTGCTATGTACAGGCAATCTCCAAAGGGCCGACACTCGAGGCTCGACTCACGGATACTCCGTCCACCCCATCTGTGTCCTCGACTCCCCTCATGCCTGCAGAAGAAAGCTATGCCCAACGAGTCAATGCATTGTGGACCGGAAACAACGGGGAATCACCCCTCCTAGCGCACCACCCCTATTATAGTCAGGCGTGCTTCTTGTGCCATCGGCTTAGCCACGTACAAGTCAACTGTAATGTTTTCCAATGCCCTACCTGTCTGCTCTGGGTACTGGGTCATCGAGCCAATAGGTGTCCGCTTCGTCATGTCACTCCGCCGCGTCAATCATCCTCCTCGTCGAATTCGTCCTCCACGTCCCAACAGTCCTTTCGATCCATTACCAACCGGCCCACCGTTGTCTACGGATTGCCGAGCTCATCCGCTCGGATACGTACCTCCCATGCCCGTACATGGGGAACTGTTCGTTCATGCCCCGACGCCGCTCCGTATACCCGGCATCTTACTTCTCCAGTTCGACAACCTGCCCCTCGATCGCCGTCTCCTGTAGATGATCAATGGGACGATATGGCATATACCAACGTAACTGGTTCCCCGTGCGGAACAGACCGAGGATTGAATTAAGGAGTAAGTTCGTCGCAGTTGCTAGAACCGTTTAAACGGGGGGGTAGTGTTACGATTCGACAGTTCGCTTCTCTTATGGACTCATCTTTTCTTTCGCGATGCTCATATTCAGACTACTTCGGCATCATGCCTGCCGTCGCAGGTTTCCGTCCTCTTCTGTCATCTGCCTTACGCAACTGGGCTGCGCTTTATTCATTTGATAGCCCGGTCATGCATCTTATTTCCTTTTCTATGCCTGGTCCGTGTACAACAACGATACCTATATACATTGAGCATAGTACACCATGTACTTTAGTTTAGTTCTCCTTGGTCAATACCAAGAATACCTTTGCTCCGCGATGTTCTCTTCCATTGTGAACCTCGGGCACCTAGTCATCATCCTACTACTGAGTGGATGCTTACTTGTGCTATTCCTCGACGCCCTCTCTACTAGGGCAGACCAACGAGCCACCTTCCACAGGGGCTATTTACGACTCGACATTAGACTTGGTTCATCCAAGGCTACGCTTGTGTCCTACCTGGAACAAGCGTAACACTTCACATCACTCTTCAGTCTTTTTCTCCTCTCATTGTGCCATAGTCACATTCGGTCTTTCCATCCTCCCACTGGATTTTGTACCAGTACACGGGGTGCTCCTTGTGCATGCCCCTACTCCACAAGTCGTCCCCAGCGTCCTCCTCCTCCCCGAGTTCCTTCTCCCGAACCTTCCGATGATGGACTAGATGACATAGCCTATGCCAATATTATGGGCTCCCCGTGCGGGGGATATTTGGATCTCTAGGTTCTTCGCAATGGCTTCAAATGTACTAAGGGGGTAATGTTATGATTTACCTTTAGTTCCCATTTCTTTTCTCTGTTACATCTAAATCTGGACTTATATTTCCTTCACAATAGTCACTCACATACTCTCGCGACTATTGTACCGGTATTCCGGTTTCTTCACGATTACTCATTACTTCTGACCTATTACTTCTCACTGACTGATATATCAGTCAGCCATTACTCATATATGTTTACTTATCATTTCCTCTTTTGTACCCTACGAGCCTGCCCTTGATTCCCCTGTCACGTATATAAACCCTTCAACAGGTTCCATGTACTTTAGCTTAGTTCTCCCTTGTATTCTCCCAAATATATCTCCTTTCCATGCTAGCTCCCAGGCACTCTCTTTCGTCTAGTCTCCTTGTCAACTAGTCCTTGTCCTACTATTGAGTGGATGCTATCTTGAACTATCTCAAAACCCTCAACCCTAGGGTTATCTCGTACTTGGTTCTTGCCTCACAAGGGCTATGCTCCTACCTACCCAGTCGAAGCATAACAATAGTGACAATATAAAAGGTACTATAAAATGAAGGGTATTTGTTGAGATTTATATATAAATTTATCACTAGTAGGAAGGTTATATGA